>PVKN010006118.1:0-29205 GCA_004027915.1 Capromys pilorides
TACTAATCCCTTATGAGATATCCAATTCCCAAATATAGTTTTACATTCCATAGATTGCTTTTTATTGATTGTATTCTTTGAAACACAAAAGTTTATAAGCTTGATGTCTTCTCATTTTATTATTTGCTTTCATTAGCGATGTGATGTCGCTTCTCATATTGTTTCTTACAATCACACGTGAATTTATAATTATCCTCAAATAAAAAAGTGTATAACGATATTGTATAGTGTCTGTCACTCTGTGTCTGGTTTATTTCACTTAGTGTGCTATCTTCCAGATAGTGCCTCTAATTAGTAAATAGTATATTGTATCCTTGAAAATTTACTAAGAGTACTGGGCATGGTGGCACACACCTGTAATCCCAGCACTTGGGAGGCTGAGGCAGGAGGATTGGTGTGAGTTCAAGACCAGCCTGGGCTGCAAAAGTGAGCTCAAGGCCAGTCTGAACTGCATAGCGATATCTTGCCTCAAAAAGACAAAAAAAAAAAAGCAAAGAAAATTTACTAAGAGGATAAATCTTAGAGTAAATGTAAATAGCAACAGTATATAGAGAAGACAGGAAGACTTTCAGAGGTGATGGATACATTTATCACATAAATTATGGTGATGTTCACTTCCAAACTTACTAAATTGTATAAGGCATTTTCATGCCAAGCATATCTCAATACAGCTGTATTTTCTTAAGAAAACTACCCAGTTCCTAGAAGGTTGGCATTAGAGTTATCTCTAACAAAAACCTAAGTTTTCTGAACCTAATTAGTGTACAGAAATGCCCAGTAGACTTGAAAATGGCGACAGGGTACTATTGGAGCTTGCAACCTAGAGAATAACAGTAAGCACATGCCAGAGGTCAAGTGTCTCTTGTCTTCAATGTACAGACAATAAAAACAAAACATATAACATGCAAACTCTAGCCTTTCAAAGTTTTTACATTTTCCTCTATTCTGCCATCCAGTATTCTTTGGTGCATTTAAAATGCTTAATCTGTTACCTATATTTGTTTTTGCTATATTTTACAGATGATTAAATGGCACATATTGGGGCTGGCAAGATGGCTCAGGGGTCTAAAGCGCTTGCTTAGGCAAGCTTAGGCAACCACAGAAACCACAGTTCAATCCCTGGCACCACATGCTGTGCCACTCCCACCCCTAGAGTAGGCTGAGCTGGCCATAATATATAAAAAAATAAATGGCACATATTTTACTTACCTAAAAGAGGAAGTAAAACTGGGTAGTTATAAGGCATCACAAAGAGGTTTACACAAGTTAATGTTGTACTGGCTTTTAAATAACCAAATGGATACCCAAGTTCATTGTATTTTCCACTACTAGTGACAAATACCTGCAAAGAACAGAAAATACTGGCAATTATGGCATAATGGTGTATGTAAAACTAAACTCATGATGATATCCCATAGTAATATTTATGGCACAATTTAACTGTAATTTAAAACAGGAGTTGGAAAAAAATAAAATAAAATAGGAGTTGGCGTTTTTAGCCTACATTTACATCAAAATACATCACACTAAATATAAATGTTCAGATTCTGAGCCAAGGATATAGCTCAATGGCACAAGTGCCTGCCTGGCAAGTGCAAGGTCCCAAGTTCGATGTCCAAGACTGAAAAAAAAAAAAAAGTCATGAATTCAATTCCTGGTAACAAAAACAAAAAATAATTCAGATTGCAATTTTCCATAAATTACATGTAAGAAATGAAACTATACAGTGTAACTCAGGGACCATAGGTCACAAAAAATATGGCCGAACATTTACTTGTTTAGCACAATGGAAAATAATGCTAAAATACCAATAAGTGATACAAGCCATTAAAACAAATATATTTCTCAAAAGAATAAATGATGATCTAAGTACAGACTTTTAGGAAAAGGAAACATGGTCCCATGTTTAAAACACACAATTATGAAAAACGTAGTGTATTAAGGATTCCATAAACACTGCTACTACAGCTTGCTCCATTTCTCTTTGCTGTCCCATTCTCATACACATTTATCCATTTTTCATTTAGTATACGGCAGCACCACTGCAGATCAGTTAGAGGAAGCAGAGACAGGCTTTGGTAGAATGTGAAAGACTTTTTCCCAGATGCCACAGCAAATATTAAATTAAGATTCAAGCATTAATCTTACTCCATATGAGTAGCTTCTTACTCTTTATTAGTATTTGTGCCTCAATGCAGATTATATTGTAAATCCATATGCACAATTCTCTAGTTATCATGTTTTGTGGGTGTTCCGTGTTCAGACCCTCTTATTAGTACATGTTGGGGGTATATAATGAACACAGTTATCCTGGGGAGTTAGATCAAGTACATGTCATATCTTAGTCTTTCTTCCTTCCTCTTCCCCTCTGTTCTAGCCTCCTTCATCTTTTTTTTTTTTTGTGTTTTTGAGACAGGGTCTCACTATGCAGTTCAGGCTGGCCTTGAGCTCACTTTTGTAGCTGAGGCTGGTGTCGAACTCCCACCAATCCTTTTGCCTCAGTCTCCCAAGTGCTGGGATTACAGGAGTGTGCCACCATGCCCAGCTTAAGCCTCCTTCATCTTTAAAATCTTCGTCCTCTTTGCAAAATCTCTACTCTCTGTTTCCTCTTTTATTTTGCTCTTCAAATTATTTATCCTTTTAGTTTCTCACATAAGAGGAACCATATGGTATTTAGGCTTTTCTGTCTGATTATTTCACTAAGCATTATATCTTAAGGTACATCCATTTTCCTACAAGTCACTAAAATTTATCAAAACATATGGAACTCTTCAGAAATTTGTATGTTGCACAGGGGCCAATTTATCATTACAATTCCAGTGTATGTGCTGTCACAGCCAACTATCATTTTCTGGGGCCGGTGGTGTTGAAACAGGATCTTGCCATGAAGTTCGCAGTTCAGAGTGGCCTACGACTCAATCATAGCAATTGTCCTGCGCCTCAGCCTCCCCGGAGCACGTGTGCACCATCATGCTGGATCTGACCGTGAGTCTGACTCAGGACACCATCATGTACTGTTAGAGACCTATAGCTTTACTTTTCCAAAGTCTTTCAGCGGGGTCATTTAAGACAAAATTTGAATCATGATGTTTAACAGCCACCATTTACCTTGTGAGTCCTTAGCAGTAGTGAAAGCACCTACCATCGCACTAAGTTTTTGTTATATTTAGAAGTTACTAAGAATAAATCTTTCCTGTGAAGTTTGAAATGCTGTAAAACATGGGTTGCGCTAAATTTCATGTTCTGCTAGATTTCATGTTGCAGTTTGCATCTCAATGTAAGCAGGGAACAAGAAAAAAACATGCTTAATTCTATTTTCCTGGTGTGTGGATTTGAAGAGGAAAAAAGACTATCATAAAAGACAAAAATCATATATTTCATTCTGGGAATCAGAACTAGAATTCCAAGGAAAGGAAAAGCACTGTTGTTTGTGTTTCTCACCCACCCTTACTTCCTCCCTCTTTTCTTTCCTTTCTTTGCATAAGCCTCTTAAACTTTTCTAAATTTCCTATCACCCAAGAGCTCACAGATTTTGGGGAATTCCAAGTAATAATTAGAGGCTACAGAGCCCAGAGTAAGTGTATAGCACAAGGCTAAATATTTGGTGGCAGAGCTAGTGTTTGAAGCTAAATTCCATTATGAGCTTGCCAAATTGCCTGATGCTTGATCCATTTTATTCTTTTTTTATTCTCAATAATTTATCACATTAATGGCCTAGCATCATGGCTCAAAACTGTAATTCCCACACTTGGGAGGCTGAGGAAGGAGGATCACCATGAATTCCAAGCCAAGTTGAGCCACAGAGACCCTGTCTCAAAAAAATAATTATCATAGTAAGGGCCAAGAAGATAGTTCAGTGGCTTTAGTGCCTGCCTGGCAAGTGCAAGGTCCCAAGTTTAATTCCTGGTACCACAAAAAATAAATAAATAAATAAAGTACGCCTAGATAATATAAGGCCTGACAAACGACTATAGCATATTTGAGGAGTTGTGCAAGAGTAAAGATAGGTTTTCCTAAGTTTCTTTGGAGAAGGTTTATAAGGAATGAGCTATATTTAAGAGTTTTTATGTTTAAGAAAATGTATAATTTGTTATTTTATTTGCTTTCATTACAAAAATGCTTTTCAACCCATATATTTGAACCTTTGTCTAGCTTTGTTTGATGTTAGCATTCTGTTTCCCATATCTCCAGGTTTTAATATTTTTTGGTAAATTTTCTCCTGTCATTTCCAGTCACTACCCTGCAGCCTCTAATAGGAAGAACTAATCTGACTTCTCACAGAATTAGCTTTACCTCTCTTTGAATGTATATAAAGTGGAATTATGCAGTAAGTACAGAAATTAATTCTGCCTTTTTCCTGTCCTCAACATTTTATTTTTGAGAATGGTCTGTTTCTTGCTCTTTTGCATCCTCAGTTTATGCCTATTGCTTTCTTCTAACTTGTTTTAGCATCTTGGGGGAAGCAAAGTAGCTTAGAGACAGCTAGTAGCAATTATCTTGCATTTTAAAACAAAACAGATGGAAGTCTGAAAGTGTTCTTGCAAAAACAGAACCTAACATTACAAATTGCTATATGGTTCTCAATTTAGAGGTAGAATAAACATCCTTACAATGTGGGACTCTTCTGCTATATCCACATAAAAAGGCTGTGACTACCACGTCTGTGTTTTTACAAATTAAATTCTGAAGATGACCCCATTAAACAATTCTACAAGTTCTTCTGGCTGCTTCTTAGTATTTGGAAGAGCCACTACATGAGACATCTGTGAATTTTTCTCATCTGAGTAAAATCATATGCCAGTGTGGTTTTTACTTACAGGAAAAAGAGCTTTACTACATTATACTACTATAGCAATGGATTTCAAGTCCTATGGTTTCTGTTCAAACTAAGGGCTGAGAACTTTGCTTCAGCTTCACCAACATCTCAATAGAATTATATCTTTTAGGTTAGGGTTTTGGGTTTTTTGGTGGTGATGCTGGTAGTGGTATCTGGGATTGAAGCTCATGGTGTTCTACCACTGAACTACATCTCTAGCCCATTTTACCTTTTATTTTTAGACAGGGTCTCACTAAATTATCCAGATTGGCCTCAAACCTATAATCCTCCTACCTAGCCCCCCTAAAAGTCTGGGATTACAGGTATGTGCTGTATAACTCAACTGAATGAGTTACCAATACTTAATCTGGTATCCATGGACAGGCTCTGAGGATTAGGGGAGCTGAAGTCTTCAAATATATAGGTATCATATTACGCTATCTTAAATGTCAATGTATAGTTAGCTAATAATTCACATCAATCTGAGTCTATTTATTTGGCCCCGTTGCTTACTAGGTAGCGTTTGTGAGAAAACTCATCTAGTATTTCCAGATTACCCTTTGAAACTTCTGAAAATAAAGCCCAAATCTCAGTGTGGATGTGGACATTTGACCAGTAAGTATGCAGATAAGTACCTGCCAGCAGGTATGGGGAGACTTTCGTTCCAAGATATACTGAGTTAAGGGAGAAGGTTCAAGTTCGTATTTGTCGAAGGGCAGTTTATCTATAACCATTGGCTCACAATCTACACAGGAGAACCTCACAACAGGATGAGATGTTCGTGGTGGCTAAAATAAAAGAGAAGAAAATATGATCAGGTATCAAGCAAGTTAACATTTCTGACAATTTGGCTAGCCCTTTTATATTTTTTAAATCATCACTGAGGTACAGATTAGTGATTTGAGAAAGCATTATTAGACCTGTAAGAATCACTGGTGGCTTTCTTGTGAAGAAGTGACTCAGATTCTGTATCTCTGCCGTCTGCTTAGTGTTACAAATAAGAAAAATAAAATACAACACTCATACATAGAATTTCAGTGAAGTAAAAAATGCTTTGAAAATATTTAAGAACCCACTGTGACCCACAGGATGAACCATACATTTCAGATTCACTTTGTGATCACCATGTTGCTGATGCTTTCTGATGAGGCAATGGTAGAACTAAAGCTATGAACAAGTAAGATGAAAGATAATAGAGGTATGGAAAGGGCAAGATAGAGGCTGATAACGAACCTGTCACATGTCCAGGGCCCCAGTGAACAATGTTGTTCAGACCTACATGCTCATCTTATACACCTGCAGCTAGGGATATTTTGAGTGGGCCTGAAAAGGTTAACTCCTATCAGGGTTAACTTGTGACTGGAGAGCACCACAGGGAGAACAAGGGACAGCACGAGCTGAGAGATCTGGAAGACTAATGCATATATGACTCAATGTCTTTGCATCTTTATGAATGGGAAAACCCATTCACCTGGCTTTCCCACTTAGAAACCTGTCAGATGTTGGAGAGTTGAGAAACATAGTCATCAAATGAGCCTTTAAAAATAAGCTGTGTGTGAATCATTACAAGATTATTTTTTAAGAAAAACACTGCTTATTTACCCATCACTGAAAAGTGCATTGCTATAGGAGCAAAACACATTGATTACGGAAGAACTGTAGATCAACCAAGTTCTACTATGTGCCTTATGACTCAATAAGGAGATCTTGGAAGATGTTTTGAATATATTTCTAAAATCCATACAAGATATAGACTAGGTTTCAATTTCCTGAGGCTGTGTATGAAAAGCAATGTCAGTGCCTTTTTAGGCACTGTGTTTACCAAATAAATGAAGTCAGCTTCTTTGAGATAAAAATGAATTCATAGATAATGACAACATCTAAAAAAACAATACATTAACACCCAAAGATGGCAGCTCAGGGCCGGTGAGATGGCTCAGCAGTCTAAAGCCCCTGCCTAGGAAAGTTTAGGCAAGCACAGGGTCCTTGGCTTGATCCCTGGCACCACATGCTGCGCCAGCCCCACCCCCACGGCAGGCTGAGCTCACCACAATACAAATAAATAAATGAAGTTTAAAAAAAATAAAATAAAAAAGATGGCGGCTCAAGTGAAAAAGGCAACTTGAAGGCAGAGTGCAAATGCTGGAAAGTAAAGAAAGTCCCCCTTCTTTGCTTTTATGCACAAGTTAGATTTTTAGGAAGAAACAGACAGCAAAAGAGGGATCTCAAAAGTCTCAAAACACTTTCAAAAGGTGCACTATAATCAGCACACCAAAATTGCACGCAATGTTCACCTTTTATGATACTTACTAGTGAAGGCAAATTCTGATCTGGCCAAAATGATTCTGGAATTGGCCAATGTCCAACAGGAACACCAGTTTTAGAGTTAGGCCGCACGTAAATGAGTTTATGACAACTATGCCACGGTTGAGCAGCAAACGAATTGCTTGCTCGAGATGAATCCATAAGTCCATCTGAAAGTTAAGCAAAAGACAGACTGGGGCAAGAATTTCTTTTTATAGCTGCTCAGTTATTTGTACAGATTTCCTAGCTAAAGGCAGGTAGAAAAAAACAATGATTCACGAAAAAAATGGAAGGAAAAAAGTGACACTACTAGGATTCCTAAATGTTCTCTCAGGTTACTGTTCTCTTGTAATTAGTCCTCTCTAATTCAACACACCTCACCATCCTTAAACTACTATGAGAATATGCACTTATGGGAAAAACTATTATAAAACTAACTGAATTATATGAGGCTTAGATGCATAAACATGCTAAAACATTACAGCTGTTGAATTTAATCACCAAATTGAGCGAATGAAATAATTTTACATTTTTACTTACTTCAATTTTACTTTCACAAGTGATTACTCTAGACCAAGAGATTTACTGAGGATCACTGGGACATGCAATGGTTTTGGAGAAGCCCTATGAAGTTGAGCTCACAGTTCTGGGAATATGCATTTCTCGTAGGAAAGAATTTTTCACATTCATCAAAATGCGAAAGAACTCTGGAAAAGGAGAACTGGAGCTAGAAAGAAAATCTAAGATATTTTCTCATGTATGACACCAAATCCCAGGAATTTCCACACAAAAGTTCCCAGTTCACATAGCATGCCTTCTCTGACACTTCAGTCTTTCAGACAAAATTTTCTTGGGGGGTGCTAAGAAGCTACTAAAATTATTATGCATAAAATTATGTGTGTGTAGTCTATATCTTTTGTTTCTTAGGGAAAGAGATTTATATTTTTCTATTGGCTTCTCAAAGGAATTCAGGAACCAAAGAGAAAAAGTCAGGAACCATAGGACTGACTGTTGCAGACAGAAATGTGTGGCTTTCTGTCATGTGTGTTTGGCCCATGGCAATTAAAATCTATGGCTTAGAAGAGATAAGCATTATGGTAGTAAGTATGCACACGTATTTATGTTTTACCAATTGAAAAAAATGAGAACTAGTAACCTAGAACAACAGAGCTATAAGAAAATCTTGCAGTACATTGCTGTAGTGTGGTTTACCTCCCTGACCCCTTCAAAATCCACATACAAGTAGTCATAAATATCTATTCTCAAAGCATCTGGGAATTCACCATATTTTAACTTCCCCTATGCAAAAGCAGCTCTGCTTTTATCCAATTAGAGTCAGACTTTCTATAATAGCTCATTTTAAAAGGTTCAGTGGTTAAAAAGTAACAGAAAAATACTAGTGTAGAACCTTGCAGAACATTCTCTAAGTTCCCAGATAAATCATTCACAATCTCTTGCTGCAGGATAGTAACTAACACAACTTTTATTAAGATAATTTGGCATATCTAGTGCTCACCATCCCCAACGAAATAATTATGTGTCACACTGCAGGGAATACCCAAAAGGGATGAGTCTGTGTCATCAAAAGACCGGAACAAGGAATATGAAACAATTTGGGGAAAGGAGGACTTTTCTTAAGGATAGTCAACATAAAATTGAAGTTGATAGAACTTAGCCAACTTACAAATCTACATAGGAAAAGAATAGACAGTTTGTTTGGACAGATGTTTACAACCACTCACATATATCTGGATAACGAAGACTGTTGCTATTGTAATTTGTTTAATAGATTCTGAATGTCAGATCTTTCTCCTATAAGACTTTAGGGTTGGGGCAGGGGAGATAGCTCTGTGGCACAAGTGCCTGCCTGGTAAGTGCAAGGTCCTGAGTTCAAACCCCAGTCCCACAAAAAAAAAGAAAAAAAGACTTTAGGGTTAAAAATTGTTATTCTCCATACCTTCTCCAATAGGAAGTGGATCTGGTCCCGTTTTCTCAAAATTAATAACTACACCACTCTGAACTTTTTGAACTAAAGATTCTAAACACTGATTTAACATTCGTTGTGTTCTAACACAGTAGGAGCGACCTATGCCAGAGGAGAAAACAAAGAGTACACTTTTGATTAAAATATTGTATCATGATACAAGCATCTGAAATTCTAAAATATAACTTGGAATAATCATAAGTACACTGGCAACAAGTATAGAATCAATAATGTGATTAAGCAGCAGAGTTAAAAGTTTTTGAAGGAGAATAAGCAAAGTTTAGATATGGCATTTTAGTGAGAATTACTCTGCTGCCATAAAGTCTTGCTTTAGAGATATGAGACTTTTGCTGGTACCTCCTGTGACTTCACACATTTGTGTGATGGCTGATTCATCAGTTGGTACACTCCCTAGTTGCTCTGGTTCTGTGCAAGCCACTCCAGGCAAACGCAACACTAGGGCAAATAACCTTTGATCCCAACGAAAAGGTTCTTTGGTTAATTCACTTCCAGGAAGAGGAGAATTCAAAGGAAGATGAAGCTGATAAGGCAAAATTGGATAAGGTCCATGAGAACAGCACATATGAAAATGGAGAAAGTTAAAAGGCTCATTTTTCTTTCATGGAACTGAATAAAATTAAGCAATCTTGGAAGGATTATCAAAATAGTATGTTTGTCCACACTTTATTCTTAACTGGAAATACATTCTTCCCACAGAAATAGCTGTATGTTCTCTGACATTTAAGCAAAATTAAAAAACTAAAATCTCACCTCTTCTTGAACACTAGCAGTACTTGTTAACTTGTTTCCATCTGTGATGGTAATTAAAATAGACGGTTCTAAAAAAAATGGATTTCTCCCCTAAAATACAGGTAAAAAGAATTAAAGCTGTGTGAAGTAATAAAATTATATTTAAACTTTTACATTTGCCTCCTTAATGTTCTCCCCAACAAATGTTAAAAATCTTCTTGGATATATAAAGAGAAAAAGATTAGGGACTGAAATGAGTATGAACCAAAATAATCTTAAACAGGGTAACATTTCTATAAACTGAGAAATTCTTATCATTCTAGAACTCTCAAGGCATAACATTCAAATTACTTTTTTATCTGTCAGCTTTCCACGTAATCACAAAATGACATCAAAGGGATTCTAATGGCAGTGCTATCCACACTGGTGACTCTAGAGAGGGTAAGCAGAGGTTTTAGCGTAGGTAAGGACAATGGTGACAGCAGCAAATGCTTTTCTGACTCCTTTTTATTCTATGGCCTTTACATGAGAGTGGGAAGGGCGAGTGGGATTGACATGGAAAGATGCTCTCCAACTGTATTCTTCCAATATTTCTCAGCAATTTATTCATCTCATTCTCAAATATCTGATGATCTGGTGATAGGCAATTTTAACTATTTTAAAAATCAAGCTGTATACAAGAATCAAGAAGGAGATTTTTTTTTAAAAAAATACACATTTAAAAGTCCTATGAACTTCTTTGGAGGATATCAACAGTAGCACAAATCTTGGTAACTACCCCCAGTTTTGAATTCTTACCCCAAGTCACCAAAGAAATTATCCATACTCACTCAAAACTTTTTTACCTGTCCATAATTGTCTATTCCAGATATTAATCTATTGAGATTTAACAAATCAAATGAGGATCTTAGAGCCTGACCAAGAGTAGTCAGTCCAGAAGCCTGAAGATTTTTCAGTTCGCTCATGAATGTTGCATGATTTTCCTTCCAGCCAGCCTGAAAACCAAACATTTACAAATAAATTCTTGACTATGCAACAAATAACATATAAAATGCAAACAAGCACTAAACAAGAACTATTAAACCTCTGTTTGACAAATTAATGGCTCCTTAATAAATTCTATTCTGTATCTTGACTGCTCTAAGAGCTAAAGTAAGTCATCAGTTTCAGAAATATCAGCTAGCTTTAATGATCAAGAGTAAAGAAATGAAGCAGACAATATATGTGTTGGTTGTAGCAGGAGGGCTTTGGCTTACAGGTTCTTCTGTTCAGGCTCAACCCAACGTACCAGAACACCTCAGTTACCTTAGCTTGACACCGAAGATGAGCTTGGACAACTGGAGAGTAAGGAAGAGTTTCTTCTTAAATACACTGTCCTCAGCAGAGACCAACTTGGCTATCCAAATGTCTGATCTCTATGAATTTGTCTAAGCAAGATTCTTTCTCCCAAACAATATTTTCACTTTTAAATGTAAAGAAAAGGAAACTATAGGCACAGAGCCATGCTTATTTGGAGACAATGCTTCTGGCACTATCAAGCATTCAGAAAGCCAAAATCTAGAATAAGAGAAGAAAGATAAGAAACAAAATGCTTTAGCAAAGAAAGAGTACTCTCTAGGTGCCCCCAGCAGCTGTGAATAGCCGCAAAGGGCCAAAGACTCAAAGTCAACAGCCAACATGCTGTGCTCAATTGGGCTGTAGAATAGAAAGAAGGAAAGGATCGTGCTGACTGTTCAGCAATGGCTATAAAAGCAAAGCAGTGCAAAATGCCAAGAAGAGAATCCAAAAGAATAAGGCAGCTATGAATGTCACAGAGAAGCGGGCCAGCAAGGGTGAAGGCAGATAGCCCAGCCAGGCAATGTGGTGGACAAAAGAGCCACGTGAGTCTCTAAACCTAAAGACACCAGGATGATGCACTGAATGGCTGAAGTGATGCCCGGCAGACTAGTGTAGCTCGAGCAGGAAAGCAGGAACAAAGCATACAGAGACAGACTAAATGATTTAAATTTTGTGTTTAGCCAAAGGCTATAGCATTCTTTTCCGGTTTCTCAGCCTCCCAAAGCACCCAGCAATATGAAGGCCATATGGAAGCTGAAAGAACAAGTGGAGGCAACTGAAGACCTGAAGATCATGCGACCCACTGCTGTGAGGAGTGGAGGGGACCGCGGAAAGGAAGAAAACAGGAAGCTTATAAAGGAGTAGGATTTATCGGAGAACCACAAGTTAAATTGATTACCACTGCTCTGGGCACATGACAGGAGGCAAGGCTGATAAGACAATCTGTGCTTTGAACATCATGCTCACTAGTTTGGATTATTATCTGTCAGCCCTGGGATGAACTTGGTGCTTTGAATTGGGGGAGTGGTGTGATCAGAGCTGCATTTCAGCAAGATCACTCTGCTGGGAGGCGAGGCTAAATTGAGGGGTGGAGGAGCGCAAGCTAGAGGCCGGGAAACTGGTTTGGAGACTGTCGCAATAGCTCTTGAGAACAGCAATGAAAGCCTGGGCTAGAGCAGAGAGGACAGACAGGAGGTTGCAGATTAAAGAAGTATTTCAAGAGGTGGAGTTCTGAGGATTTAGCTAATTAAAGGGACTGGACAGGGAGAAAGGGTCATGTACTAGTTGGGTTATCTGGCCTGGGAAAACTTATAAATGGTCAGATCCTAGCCCAGAAACCACTTTATTATTAAGTTGACTTTTTGGAAGTTACTTCATTTAGTGATTTGATTTTCACACAGCAAACTTACATTTATTTATATTATAAGTATTAAAACTTCTGAAAGGTCCTTGATAAAGTGTGAGCAAAAGATCTTGGATGTTACTTTATAACTCAATATTGCAAGTAATGCCTTGATTGTTAAAAGCCTTGTTCATCAATCTGTGAGAATAATTACTATAGTATTTGTATTTTTCCTTTACAATATGCAATGAAAGGCATTTTACAAATAGTTTCAATAGCTGAATCTCTGACATTGTTTTTTGGTCAGTTTCAATCCTTGGCAACAAATTGGACAATGTGAGAAACCTGTAATGCTGTTCCTACCTCGGTACCATAAAATATGTGAGCTACATTTTATTTTATTTTACTTTTTTGTCTTTTTGAGACAGGGTCTCACTATGCAGTTCAGACTGGCCTTGAGCTCACTTCTGTAGCCCAGACTGGTCTCAAACTCGCACTGATCTTCCTGCCTCAACTTCCCAAGTGCTGGGATTACAGGTGTGCGCCACCACGCCCGGCTGTGAGCTGCACTTACTACCAAAAAAACATGGATTTTGTAGCATCATTCCTGCTCCTATTTCAAGATAAAAATTAAACACTCCTCTCCATTTTCCAAATGCTATAGGAAAAAAATATCTCACAGATGCATTAAAATATTTAGAGAGTTTTATTAATGTGAAAAATTTCTTCTACAAGGACCACTATAAAGAGATAGCAGGAAAATAGGACACATAGTCTCCAGCCATTGCTTGAAATTAATTTTTACAGCTCAGCATATTAATATGGCTTTACTTTTTTTTTTTTTTTTTTTTTTTTTTTTTTGCGGGGCCTGGATTCAAACTTATGACCTTGCACTTGCTAGTCAGGCACTTGTTCCATGGATCTATCTCTCCCGGGCTTTCCTATTTATACCTCAAGTCAACAGCTTACAACATTGCCAGTTCTGCTGATAATCCACTATGATTATGGTCTATTGGACTATATATACAGCTACTTTCTCTTAGTTCAATGAGAAGAATATTTGTACTAATAGTGTTTAGACAAGATATCATGTCTGCATGTTGTACTCTGAACAACTGCTATGAAGACAACAATATGCACTCATTATTGTGGCTGTCTTACTAACGTGTTTTGGAACTGTCTCATTGCTATTTCTTTCTCATTAAAATTAATTAAAAAAAAAATTAATTTTTATCAGAAATGAGTTCAAAGACAGCTAATTTCCTTTTTTCTTCAAAGTACTATAGATTCAAACCCAGGGCCTCTCACGGGCTAACTATTCACTACCACAGAGCTACATCTCCAACCTGACTGACCATCTTAACAGTCTTCTTTCTTTTTTTTTTTTTTAATAGTCTTCTTTCAAAATATTTTACTTTAAAGATATCCTACTCATGTCAGTAAAACCTTTATTTCTGATAACAATTTCCACACCTCCTTGGAGAACTAGAGCTTACAAAGCACTCTGACACTTCATAATGGCATAAGATAACCCTATAAAAATAGACACAACAACACTAACTCTATTTTGACCAACCTTCCTCCCTCCCGCCTTCCCTCCCTACCTTCTTGCAGGATGGAAGATTGGCCCAGGGCCTTTGAGCTACACCCCAGCCATTTTAATTTTTTTTTTTTTAATTTTGAGATACAATCTTGCTAAGTCACTAAGTTGCCCAAACTTTGCTAAAATTTGGATTCTTCTTGCCTCAGCTTCCCAGGGTGCTGGGATGATAGGGATGAGTCACCATGCCCAGCTCCTTTTTCGTTTTAGCAAACAAGGAACCCACCCAGGGGGATGGAGTCCGGGCAAGGTGGTGGATGCCTGTAATCCCAGCATGAGGGAGGCAGAAATCAGGAGGATCACTATGGAGTTCAAGCTGCATAGTGAGATGCTACACCTACACACACACACACACACACACACACACACACACCCCACTTAAAAAAAAAAGAAAAAGGAAGAAGTGAGAGGTATATGCTGTATGTGAGGGTAAGTCACACTCTGGGACTTAAACTATATGAAATAGTAGCTCTTAACCACTTGTGGCTGCTGAGCATTTGAAACATGGCTAGTCTGAATCAAGATGTGATGGAAGTGTAGAATACACATGGGAGATAGTTTCTCTCTCTCTCTCTCTCTCTCTCTCTCTCTCTCTCTCTCTCTCTCTCTCTCTCGTTGCTCAGGATAGAAATCAGGACCTTGTACATACCACTGTGTTACCTCCCAACTCTACCCATAAGATCCTGAGGATGCAGACTACCTCAAAAAAAGAATGCAAAATATCTCACTCACTTTTGTACTTGACCACATGTTGAAATGATATTGCTTGGGATGTTTTCAGCTAAAAATATATTAGTAAAAATACTTTCACCTGTTACCTTTTAAAGTGGCAATTATAATTAAGTTATGTGTACGGCTGAGACTAACGTTACATTCGTATTAGACACTGATGTTCTAGAGGGACCTGAAGGCCAGGCAAGAGGACCTGGCTTTGAGACTGTGTCCAGTGAAACATTCCAAGGCATGAAGACACAGGATAAATGCAGCATCTCAGGAAAATCAGTCTGACAGCAACATAGACAGTCTGGAGGAAAGGCAAACTGTAGTCAGACAGAGAAGCTGGGAGGTTTGAATAGCAATCCAGGTCTGTGAGAACTAGGATCTAAGTGAGGATACAAATGGAAGAGGAGCCGGGTGTGGTGGCACACACCTGCAATCCCAGCACTTGGGAGGCTGAGGCAGGAGGATTGGTGTGAGTTCAAAACCAGTCTGGACTACAAAAGTGAGCTCAAGGCCAGCCTGAACTGCGTAGTGAGACCTTGTCTCAAAAACACCAAAAAAAAAAAAAAAAAAAAAAAAAAAAAAAAAAAAAAAAAAAAAAAAAAAAAAAAAAATGGAGGAGTTCACTGAGAAATGTTTGAAAGGAATAAGAGTAATAGAACACTGCCCAAAGGTATGACAGAATAAAAAGTGATCAGATAGCTCCCACTCTAGGAGACCTAAGGAAGCTCCCTTTAAGACAAACTAATGATTTGGGACAAACCTTAGAACAAAAAAAATCTAAGCTAAGAGTTGTCTTCACAGTCAAGATTTAAACGTCTCTCAGAGGTAAAATGATGTCAGATAATAGTTACTGCTGCTTACAACTGCTGAGAACTCACTTATGTGAAACATAACATGTCATACATCCTTCTCTCCTGAGCCTCATAATCACCCTCCAGGTAGGTGATATTATTGTGTCTATTATATAAATTAAGACAGCGAGGCTCAGCAAGACTAATCAACTAGTTCAAGTCAAATAACTAGTAACTGACACAGTCAGGATTTGGACTGAAGTCACTTAACTTCAGAATCTTCCCCTAACATATAAGCTTTTATATCCCACAGTTCTTCTATATATTCACTTCGCGGACATGTCTCCTTAGATTAGCTTTAAAAGTTCTTAAATTTAATAGGATTTCCAAATTTCATTTAATGCGAGCCTGCTTTCCCTTGTATGTAAATACAGAACAACTGGGTAAAGGAAGACAGTGACTTGGGAATGAGAAGACCTTGCTCTATTCCTAGCAGTTAGTAACTAGCTTGGCAAAAGGTCCAGAGCAAGTCACTCAAACCCTCTAGGCTCTATTGCCTCATCTTAGGAAGGAAAAGGCTGACAAATGAACTCCACGGTCCCTTCCAACTTTCATCATCCTATAATTCTATACCTCATAACAATCCTTTATATCTATCAGACTTATACACCCTATAATTCTGTACCTCATAACAATCCTTTGAATAAATCTGACTTGCATGCAGAAAATATCACTTGTCTTAGGAAGTATGTTCATTCAGGTCTGGTTTAAATCTGCAGAGTCAAGTAAAAATGTCTTTTCATCTCAACAGAGAAACATGGCTCTTTCAGACTATTGATGACCTAGGTTCTGGTCTCAGCTTTTCCTGACTAGCCAATGGCCATTTATTCCCACTCAGATTTCTCCTCAATAAAGAGAGTTTACAGTCCTCTCCTCAGAAGACCAAAGCCCAAAGAAATATTTCCTGCTGCCATCTCAATTCTGTCTCTGAACTCGAAGGGGAGGTTTTGGAGCAGGAAACTGGCATACCTTCTTTAAGGCTTTGCTGAAGCCTTTTAAATTTTCTGGTATGTTCTCCCCTGTGTGTTGCTCAAGAGTCAGGCTCTGCCCCTACAATAGACCCACAGTGGAGGTCTGTCACTATGTCGGCTATCTGGATGCTTTTCCTGAACACACCTCTAGGCTGTAACCTTTAGGCTGAATCCTCACATCTAGCTTTCATCTAGAATAAAGCTGTTACTTATGGCTCTGGTGAGTCCAGGGTCACATTTCTTTATTGGTTTTAAATGGAGGAGGGAACAGAAGGGGATGTTGTTCCCCTAAACCTCAGCACCCTAGTACTTGTCCTTCCTGAACTTTATGTCATTTTGTCAGGCCAATTCCCTGCTTCACTGACTTTTTACTTACTTTTATTTTTTTAATATAAGAACTCTTTCTTCCACTAAGTCTTGCCAGCAAGTATAAACAAGTGAAAGAGATAAAAGCAGATCAACTGTCCATAAAGGGGATGTCGGAGTGGTGTTAAAGCCCTTTCTGAAAACTCCTGCTTTATCGTAAAGGTCATTTGTAATCCTTTTCCCAAGTATGAGTGACCCTGTCTGACTCTGCATAATGTACAAGTTTAATAAACATGCTATTACTTTCCCCATCCAAGGTAACTGATAAAAACACATACGGCAGTTGCACCTAACTTTCCACACAACAAGTGTCCCTTACAAAGTGCGTGCACATTGAACATTCATAAATTTAAAAAACGAATAATAAAGATTCTCTGGGTGGTAGGTTTTAATAGGACAGGCAGTGAATCTTTTCAAATAAAAAACAATCCTTGTATGTTACTGATGGTCAGGAGCCAGGGTCTCACAAGGCATGGAGAAAACTGTCCACTGTAAGGCACCACTTGCTGTGTCCCCAACTTGGTACTGAGCCACTGCACTGAACCATTTCGGGCACAGTCTCCTGAACAATAGTGCAGTCCAGCCCAAGTCTTCCTAGTGTGTTAGCAAGCCTTTCACAGGTCCTTCACAATGAATGAACAAACATCCTCGATATCCAGAGAGATAACACAAGTCGCTGTCCCTCCTCCACAGATTGTTGTCTTTCATTATTAAAGGAAATGAAATCAGCCTGATAATATTTGCCCTTCCTAAGCCTATGTTAAAGGGCTTTTCTTGACCTTCGTCTTTCTAGATGGTTACAAGCTAGATGATTAACAGATTTGAGTATTTTCCCAGATGTCTCAAGTTAAAGCTGAAGAGTTTAAATTTAGCAAGGACATCAATTCTCTTGTTGAAAGGTAAACTATTTTCCTTTTTCCATCTGCTCTCCATAAGTTTGGGGAAAACTTGCTCTGCAACAACCCAGACAATTGAAATAAATCAATTCTAGCAGTATTTTTAAACTAATTTACTTTCTTCTTCAATTTAACATTTAATCATTTTTGTCATCACAAACTCTTACAATGTTGGTAAACTGACTGGTGAGATGAAATTATATGAAAAATAAGAAGCTCTGTTTTTGCAATCAACTCTGTCTCCCTGAGGAGACAAATCACTTTTCCTTGGTCTCTGCCCTTAGTCTTATACCAAATATTTACATAAGTTTAAACTTTTCAATGTCAAGGGTTTTTTTCTCATCATTAAAATGGAGACCAATTCTGATAGATACAAGACATGGTTTACTTGCTCTCTAAGTAAAAGAATATTTCGACAGATGAGTCATCTTAAAAAGTTAAAATATCCTTTTGAATTCTGTTCACAGCTGACATATCTATAAAGGAGGTTACTAAAATCATGAAGTACACTAAGAAGACACTGTATCATTATAAGAATGGAATTGTCTTGCTTTTCATACCTCCTTTCCCAACTTCCTTCTTGTATTGTATTTTGACCCCATCTGAATCATTTTCCTCAATACTTAATAATTTGGCCTGATCCTGTTATTGTTGTTTTCTCATTTGATTCCAGGTACTCAAAGAAAGTATTTTATTATTTTGCTATTTATGTGTACTAGCATGACATTTTCTTGTAATTACTAGTTCTCTTGGACTGCCTCTGTCAAAAGTTATTTCTCAAAGGTTCTTCTTAACGTCCTGAACTTGACAAATTTGCAAATTCCATTTTACTTGATCAAATGAATTACCTCCCTAAGAACTTTAAATGCTATCATTTTGTGGTTCAGTCCACCAGTTTCCATCCACATTCTTCAGGAAATACTATCAGTCAAGATCACATAGAAGGAGAGACTACCATCTGGGGCCATAGCTCAGCAGCACAAGTGGCTGCCAGGCAAGTGCAAGGTCCTAAATTTGATTCCCAGCACTACTACTATTACTACTACTACTACCACCACTAAAAATAATAGTAATAATAATAATAATAATAATAATAATAATAATAATAATAATATTGATAGATAATTCAAAGTGGCATAAGCTCCTGCCTGGCAAGTACAAGGTCCTGAGTTTGATTCCTGTACCAAAATGAAAAAGAAATAAAAAGAGAGAGTATCCTATGTGACAGCCTTCTATTTTAAAAATAATTGCTGAGAAAGTACCTCCTTAAACCGAGCATGGGGGTGCAGGCTCACAACCCCAGCACTGGGAAGGCTGAGGCAGTAGGATGGCTTCAAGTTCAAGGCCAGCCTGAGCTACAAAGAGAGTTCAAGGGCAGCCTAAACTATGCAGTGAGATGCTGTCTTAAGGAAAAAAATGAAAGAAATTGCCTTCCCAATGTATTGCAAACTTTGACAGTCTTGGACCTCCTGAATTGTTTCTCAGCAGACAGTCAGACTCCCAGGACCACATATTTGTAAGTGAACTAGATAAAAAAACAAACTCAGTTCTCGATTCCAGTGACAGTTCACCATTTGACATTACCAGAATCTTGAAAATAGGTAGTATGTGTTTTTTAGTGATAATGCAACCATAATGATTAATCTAGCAAATTTGTAAAACACATTTATAGAGTTTTCAATTCTTACCCTAAGGAATTCAGATGAAATTAGGAAGCAGCATATCTCCCAAGAGTTCACTGGAGGGCTGGGAGTGCAGCCTTGGTAATATATGATGCCGAGCTTGTGAGAGACCATGGATTCCACTCCCACAGTAAAAGGGAAAATTCACTGGAAAGTCTGATAAGAGCAAAAAAATCCTAATCTTCACCAGGGGATGGTTATTTTTCTCCCCTGTCCAAGAGTCAACCAGATCACTGCTGAAGCAGAAAAATCTTAGAATTTACCAAACATGGTCAGACAAAAATGCCGAAAGTTTGCTGTCCTCTGTGGTTGAAAGTGTCCGTAGCTCGATGATAAGATCCGTTGCTTAGCATCCTCAAGGCCCTGGCTTCCATCCCCAAACCAGAGAAAAAAAAAAAAAAAAAAAAAAAAACCCTTTCCTTTCCCAGAGTCAGGCCATTTGAATTGCAGCTACCAATAAATACTTAATTATCAGAAAAAAAAAATATGGTTTGGGGACACAGCTTGGTGGCATAAGCGCCTGCCAGGCAAGCCCAAGGTCCAGAGTTTGATCCCCCGTACTATATGCCCTACTGGCCCCAGAATCATTACAAGTCTGCACTGCATAGCAAGACCCTGTATTGAAAGAATAAAAAATAACAATAATGTAGAAAAAATATTATTGTGCAGCTTACATGTAGATTTCTAAAAAACAGCCTCTAGTATGAGTCATTTTATGGATATATATACAAAATACAATCAAACAAAAGTGAACAAATTAAGCCATTTAAACACTGCCAAAAAAAAAAAAAAAAACAGATGAACATAAGAAGTAGTGGAATGGCCAGGCCTGGTGGCGTGGCCTGCAATCCCAGCATTCGGGAGGCTGGCCTAGGAGGATCTCTGCAAGTTCAAGGTTGGCCTGGACTACACAGTGAGTGCAGGGCCAGCCTGAACTACATAGTGAGATCATCTAAAAAGCAAAATAAAGAAATAAATAAGAAGTAGTGGAATACTCATAGACTCTCTAAAAATTAGACAGCATCTCTTTCCCCTAGACAACTTCTTTGTAAAATTTCTTTTAAAAATTTAAAAAAATTTTTTGCATCACAAAACTAATATATGGTCATCATTGCAAATCCCAACAGAAATCCAAAATTAGTCTTATCTGTTCTAAACTGTCACTGCCACTATTCAGAAGTAACCACCGATGCAGGTCTATTCTCAAAAGCAAACTGTTAGCAACAAACAGAAAAAATCTCAGTAACATCAGTAACATTTACCAATTTAACCACTGTGGTCAATATGACATACTAATCACACCAGGAACTTTTCTAAAATGTAAAGCACTTTTGAAAATCATTCTAAGCTCCCGTCCTTACATATTCCACTTCCGGCTTTTTGGTTATACAAATCTCTCCTCCACTTTTTCAGAAAAGAACCTTGCAAATAATCCAGTCTAATCCTTTCCTTTAACCAATGAGGAAACTGACATCATAAAAGGTTAAGTAATTTGCAGGGGTCATGTGTGTAATTAGTAGCAGACTTGTGCTAAGAACCCGGATCTCATGCCTTGGTCTAGTCTAGCACTTCACAGAGCTTAGCTGAAGAGGTTCAACTTGTCATATTACGTGAGAGGGGGTGGTGTGAGCTACCAAACAGGATTACTATGATCACTTTTTAAACATGATTCTTATAAAAGTATCTAGCTGTTGTATAAATCTATTTGTATAGCTCAGAAGCATGACTATGGAGTTAACGATGTCTATATAGCTATGTAAGAATTTAAGAACAATGCAAAGCTTTGCTCTGTACATCATCAGCATTCTCACTCAAGAAATAAAGCAGGAGAGTCCCAAATTTCCAGTGCCATGGTTCCATTAAGAGCTAGATTCTCCCTGAAATCTTAACAGGTCTACTGCCCAGTTATGTGGCCTCTCTCCCTTGAACCCAGTAATGCAGAGAAATACTGGGGCTTATTAAGCAACAATGCCTGTGGGCAACTTCAGGCCAATTTAAATCAGACCATTTCAGTCTAGTTCAGGCTAATCAACTACTAAAGATTGTACTCCAGCTCTCTTCCCCATTCTTTATGCAACTTCTCATCATTATAATAGCAATTTAAAGCACCTTCTGTCACGTCCTCCCCCTCAAGTCACACCCTTAATGGGATGCTTTCAGTTCATTTACTTTCCTCCCCCAGGCCTTCAGATGCCTGCATCTCTTCTTCCTTGTTAACTGATGTTCTAGGGGCTGTCATTAGGAGTGGGGAGACATGGGGGGAGAGACTAGTCCTGCTTAGGTGCAAGACCAGAAATGGTGGAGAACAAGTTTATACAGATTGTGAGTCACATCCCAGGAAGCTCTGAATGGCAGGCTGAACAATTTACAGTTGACCTCTAAGTATGGGAAAATCTTTGAAGGTTTGCAGAGAGGGTGATATGATGAAACTAGGTTTTAAAAATGAGAGCAGCCAGTGGGGAGACAGTAGAAATTTAGGAGGCACTTGGGAGAACAGTTAGATGATTGGCACAGAGGCCAAAACATAAAACATACAAGGACCTGGACGGAAGACAGTAGAAACTGAAGTGATGTAAAGTTATATAGAGGTAATTTCTAAGGGATGTTGGATAGGCCTTCAAACACATTAGGAAAGCTGCCTAAGAACGTGGTTTCAAACCTGAGTGACTAAATGTCAGACAGTATAGAAGACAGGGAAGTTTTAGATACTCAGGAAGTTTAACTGTGACCTGATGGTAGGACAGCCAACCAGTGGGGCTGTTTTGTTGACAGTTGAGAAGCCTGGGTGGAAAGATAGTGAGGAATCTTCACTATAGGAGATAGTGAGGCACCAGTATAGATGGCGTATTTGAAGCTAGGAATGATTGGGGTAGAATGCATTCACCACAGGGGGAAAATACAGAAGACAAGGCAAGAATTAAAGAGCAGGGCCAGTAGGATAGCTCAATGGACTAAGCGCCTGCTTAGGCAAGAGTAAGGACGGGGTCCAATCGCTAGCACCACATACTGCACTGGCCCTGCCGTTGGAGCGCTGAGTTGGCCACTGAGACTGAGTGTGGTGGTGCATGCCTGTAATTCCAGCGCTGGAGAGGTTGAAAACAGGAGGATCACTACGATTTCGAACTGCATAGTGAGACACTATACCAAGTACATAAAAAAAAAAAAAATTAAAGAGCAATAAATACAACAGCAAAGGTAACAAGTTTCTAGGAAACGGGGTACTTTCAGATGTAGTCAAAGAAACTTAGCAAATTTGCCCAATTAGCTCTATAATAAATGCTAAGACTTTAATAAACACTTTCCTAAATAGTACTATTAATTCTTCGTGGCACAAATGAAAATGTTAAGTCTTTGATTTAACAGATTAAAATCCAGAACCTGGCTCTTCATACTAGGTTCACTGATCTACTAAAACCACATGGAAGGATGTAAGTCATGAATGCCACAGGCATAATAATAAAAATAACAGTAAAGCACAGACTGATACCAAAACTCTGAAGAGTAGCATGGTACATCCAGGCCTTTGAAAAAACCACTCTGCTTCACAAGCTGTGCATTAAAGGAAACCAAATACTACTGTGAAGTACATAGAATGTCTTTGTTTTCCACACAAGGAAATCATTTGTGAAAAGATTGATAAACTGAAGATGGTGCATTAATTTCTTCTCTCTTTCTTTTTGACACAGTGTTTTATCACATAGTGCAGGTGGGCCTTGAACTTGTTTACGTATCGCACATTGGCCTCAAACTCATAGTGATCCTGACTCAGCCTCTCAAGTGCTAGGATTGCAGGAGCGGACCAAGCACATCAATGCCTGATGGCTACTAAATAGATGATGTACACTGTTGCTTTTATAAGCCTGCTTCTCTTCCTACAACTAGACACCATTCCCCCACTTAGACACTGTCTCAAGCTCCATCAATTCAAGTCTCAGCCACCCCGTATCTGTCTAGAGTAGGCCACAACTGGAAGATGTCAAAAGTGAAAGTGTTTTGTAAACAAGTGTAGAATGATACTTATCTCAAAATTACCTGAGAATAAGAAAAGTAACAATAGCAATAATAATTTCCCATTTTTCAGTAGTAATAATTTTCATTCATTGAGTCCCATTACAAAATGAAGCACTAGGGCCGGCCCGATAGCTCACTGGATTAAAGTGCCTGGCATTTGATCCCTGGCATGCCGTGCTGGCCCCGCCCCCAGGGCACGCTGAGATGGCGATTGAGACTGGGCCTGGTGGCACACCTGTAATCTCAGCACTTGGAAGGCTGAAAACAGGAGGATCACTACAAATCTAATCTGTGTAGTGAGACCCTGTACACCCTCTGTACCCTGTATTAAATATATTTTTAAAAAAGAGAAAAAGAAAAAAGTTTGAGAATTTCATATATATATATATGGTTTGCTATTACTGTGCTAGGCCCTCCTACTCTTTATGTATGCTATTTATGAGCATATTTGTACTTTCATTCGGCTTCACATTTAGACAGTAGTATTTCTTCCTTAAATGGAAGGCAACAACACACACACACACACACACACACACACACACACAAATTTATTTTAAATTTAAATTTATTTTAATTTTTTTGTGGTACCAGGGATGGAACTTGGAACCTTGCACTTACCAGGCAGGCACTTATGCCAGAGCTATATATATCCTAGGCCCAACATGATAGAAATAATGAAGGGGTTAATTATTTAAGGTTTTAATGACAGATCTGGATTGCTATAGGTTGTGTTTTACTCAACCTCTCTGGGCCCCAGATAAGGCTCCTTCCTTATCTATTAAATAGCAATAATCATAGTACCTATGATATAGGCTAGCTCAGAAGATAAACTAAGTAGTTTACATTCGTTGGCACACTGCTCTGTGCATTCGTGTTACTTAATAAATGTCAGCTTCTATTGTTAGAAAGCATTTACGTGATTAGACATTATTATAAGAAAGCAGATATAAGTCAACACATATCTGAAATACATGGTTTGCTACAAAAGTGAGATAATATCTTTGACTGTAAGATTTAAAATCATCCAAACTTGAGCTATGAAAATAGTCCTACTTTTTTGTGGTGCTAGGGCTAGGGTGCATGGTCTTGTGCATGCTGAGCAGGCACTATCCCACTGAGCTACATCTCCCATTCCAGGGTTGGTGAACCTAAGTGTTGTGTGCCACATGCAGCTGTTATCACTGAAGATTCTGAAAGGTTTGCTATTACTGTGCCAGGCCCTCCTACTCTTTATGTATGCTATTTATGAGCATATTTGTACTTTCATTCAGCTTCACATTTAGACAGCAGTATTTCTTCCTTAAATGGAAGGCAACAAAACACACACACACACACACACAAACATGCCTGGAACCCCCATCAGGAAGGTGACTATTACTTGCAGTAAGAATCTTAGGACCTTCCTGTAACCTGGACCTCCCTGCTCCTTTTAATGCAACAAGAGCTTTCGAATGTGAAAAGAAATTTCCATAAAAGCAGGAGCATAAAGCTGGATATGATGGCGCATGCCTATAATCTCACCTACTCAGGAGGCTGAATCAGGAGGATTTCAAGTTACAGGCCAGTCTGGGCAACATAGTGAGACCCTCTTTGAAGATAAAAAGAACTAGAGGTACAGTTCATTGGTAGACAGTTTGACTAGCATGCCTGAGGTCCTGGGTCCAAATCCCTGACAAAGAAGCAGTGATATAAAATCTTCATTTCTTAGATTCTTACACTAGGCTAAACTAGAGAATTTATTCTTTATTCTGTTTTTCCTGAAAAATGTTGCCCCCGGGAATTTTTGGTCAAAACAGTTATGTCAGTTGAATAAGAGACACACACCATTTTTCCAGTAACACCGAAAACCTGAAACTTTGTGACACAAACAGACCCTAAATTACAGCACTTAGCTTAGTTCACCTGTATTCTGTTGCACTTAGTGCACGGAAAAAAACTTCTAACCCAACCAGTTGGGTCAGAAATTGCATCCAAAAGTCTAAGCAACTAAACTAGCTTTCAGTACAACTAAGAATAGGATGCTTTCATATTTTGCCCCAAGGGCCAAGGGTTATCAAGTCATCAACTCTGAACTGCATGATAACCTTTCATACATAAACGAGTCCTTTACAGCAAGCAGTGTTCACTTTAAACACAGCATTGAAAGAATGGATCCTCTTTCAGAAACAATTTCTTCAGGACTAACATCAGAAATATCTCCAGGAAGGATATAAACCAATGTTTGCCGTCTAACAGAAATACAGCCTGAGATCTGTATGTCATTTTATATTTTCAAAGAGCCACATTAAAAAACTAAAAACTGGACATGGTGAGAGTCACTTACCAGCCCAGCAACTCTGCAAGGTGACACGGGAGGATCACTTAAACCCAGAAGTTCAAGACCACCCTTGACAATATAGTGAGATACCAGCTTAAACGGGGAGTATAAATATGATTTTTTAATCCAATATATTCAAAATAATTTCTTATTGTTCCATGCAGGACCTACTTACAGACTAGCCACCTTTAAACTGCTCTGTAATCACACAGAGCTTGTGGATGCTGTAGTGACCAGTGTAAAGAAAGACAATCCACAAATATGAAGAACTGTCATAGCTAGAGTTCTGCCAAAAATTTCCACTGCTGCTTCAGCCTCTCTTTTTGTGCAGCCCTCTCAATTTTCTTACCCTTCACCAGAAGCACCCAGCCATACGGAGTTGTGAGGAAACAGGAGTGGGGAGGATGTGTTTTTGATAAATTAAACTAGAAACCCAAGATCATTCATCAGTAGGAACAATATTAAACACAACAGCATGATAGCTAAGAGACCATGAAGGGTTAAAGTGGCTTTCCTGGGGAGGAAGGTCTGGTAAGATAATCACCATGTCCAATCTTGTATCCAGGAGATAATGTGTTCCAAGCTTTCAACAAATACACGTAGGATCTGCCTAGATCTCTCACTCACACTGCCAAAAGGATTTTATATTGTCGGAGGACATGTGTACAGAGTTGCTCATTTAAGGATTTGAACCAGTAGGTCCCTTCGTTCATACTGCCCTCCCTTATAAAAGATCCCTCAACCTTGTCCTTCCCAAGATGTGAAACAGCTGCCTAGCCTGGACACCCTGAAACTGAGAACTTTGTGTTCTAAGTAATTATAATTATCTTCCCAAAGCAAAGACAAACTGAAAAGGACAATATCTGCCCTCTTCAAGGTGCACCACGCCCCCAGGACTCCCCCTCCCAATTCTAAAGCCAAGGCCAAACCCTTTTAAGCAGCCAGTGCTAATGTAAAACTAGGCAACTTCACCTTTGTCCTCCTGGTTGCCCCAGCCTTTCACTTCCCTCTCCTGGAAGCCCACTTAAATGAATGCTACACAACAATAACCAAACAAGCACACAGACAAAAAGCCTTGCACTCTTGCTCTTCAAATCCATCTAGGAACTCTTCCTTTCAGAAGAAATATACAAACTCTAGTCTATAGTTTTGACAGCGCTTTTGCTGTCTAGTCTGAATCAGTTATAAATTTGAAATGATAGACTGAATTCTCCTAAGGGTCTTACATATTCTCCATCCCTCACCTCCCATCCTTTGGTTAAGATCCACTACTCTTAACTGCTCCCACATGTTCACTCATATTTTCTAAAGACTCTTCTCAAGATCCTTATGAATAGGGCCACCCCCCGCCCCCCAAGCCAAGTGTCACTTTAGGTTGCTATAACAAACTTGGCACACAGGAGGTGCTCAAAAATATGGTAAATAAATGCCTGTGTTGCTGTAATAGCACTGCAATCAGACTATCCTTGGGAAACACTATAGTGATCATGCCTCTAGAATGGTGATAATAGCAGGACGAGTACTGACCTGCACTTGGGAGGACACAATTGCAGGAAGATACAAAAGACATTTTCTGGGTTGAGGGAAATGTTCTCTGTGTTGGTCTTGGGTGGAGATTGCATAAATAGTTATAAAAAATGTATCAAGTCATTAGGATTCACACAGTTTACTGTATATAAACCGCACTTTTTGGAGTGTTTTTCAGACAGGGTCTCCCTGTGTAGTTCAGGCTGGCCTTGAATTCACTATACTCATATAAAATATACTTTGGTAATTGAAAGGACAAAAAGAGAGGTTCTATATATTTATTATACAGAAATATAATTATACCATGTTGAGTGTGGTGGCACACACCTATAATCCCAGCACTTGGGAGGCTGAGGCAGGAGGATTGGTGTGAGTTCGAGACCAGCCTGGGCTACAAAAGTGAGCTCAAGGCCAGGCTGAACTGCATAGTGAGACCCTGTCTCAAAAAGACAAAAAAAAAAAGAAATATAATTATACCATATTATGAGCCTGAATTCACTTAAAAATAGGAGCTGTAATAAACATTAAATATACCAGATTTCTAAAGGTGATCACTATGTGGGAAAGCATTATAGATATTGGAAGAGCTGAGGAGCTTTTGTACATATTATTTGGAATCTTTCATTCTGGGACAAGTAGATAGCTCAATGGCATTAGTGCCTGCCTGGAAAGTGTCAAGGTCCCAAGTACCACAAAATAAATAAATAACAAAAAATTAAAAATTAAAATAAAGAATTTTTTTTTTTTTTTTTTGCCGGCCCAGAGTTCAAGCTTACACCCTTGCACTTGCCAGGCAGGCGCTTGTGCCATGGAGCTATCTCCCTGGCCCTTAAGAAATCTTTAATTCCATTATTGAGTGCATACTAAAATCTAGGCATTCCCTTGGTACTAAAAGTAGAACTATACAGGTGATCAAATATATGTCCTTAGACAACTCACATTACGGAGGCCAACATTAACATGGCAGTGCTTTCCTCCCATGTGTGAGGGTCTGGTTTTGATCCGTAGGACCACAATACCACCACATGTACAGACAGACAGACAGACAGACAGACACACACACACACACACACACACACACACAGAGTTAAGAGTTAGAAGGTGGAGAAAGAATTAAGGGATGACAGAGGTAGGTTTCATACTGAGAACAGTAGAAATGAGGAAGAAGAGGAGCCAGATTACTTTTGAGAATGTGGAATGAAGAACTGAGTTTTGTCAGACCAACTAGCACGTCCCAGGGGAAGCGAACAATGTACACAATGGCATAAACACAGAGGCATAAGAGGCCTAATGAATCTGAAGAAAGCTAAACTCCTCCTTGCCATTGTAGTTGAGGTCTCTGTGAAGAAAAGAGGAGTAGAGAGATGTTGGGAAGGTAGCAAAGCCAAATCATGAAAGGCCTTTGAGGTGCCAGGACGCTATTCTAAAGTGTAATGAGGAACTACTGAAGGATTTTTCATGGGAGAATGACTTATTTATTTGAAGAATATCCATGTGTTGGCAATGAAGAGAAAGAATCAGTGGACAGACAGACTGGCTTCCAGATGGTGGATGTGGCAACCACCATGATCCAGGTGAGAAATGAGGAAGGTTGAAGCTTTGAGCACATGAGGGTGAAAGGACACAAGGGCTTCTGAGAGAACAGAAGAGGCAGGCCTCCACAACTGTGCTCACCTTCCCTAGTTATCTTTACCTACTCTAAAGACTGTATTGACTTCCTTGCCCAG
>PVKN010006119.1:0-29211 GCA_004027915.1 Capromys pilorides
ATAGGTGCGTGCCACTACGCCCAGTCTCAGTGGCACGGTAGGCCCGAGGATCGAACCCCTGGTCCCTGGGCCTGCTTGCAGACACTTTAATCCGCTGAGCTATTTGGCTGGCCAAATTTGAATTAAATTTCTACTGTACATAAATCAGTGCAACATTCACTTTGTAATTTCAAGTGCGACTTTAACACACATACCTTCTGGACCATAATTTAGAAAACATTTCAATTTTGTCATTTTAACCAGTGTATTTGCTTTGCCTCTCTATAATTTGAAGTACATAATAATGTCATAGGTGAATTATCTGTACAGATAGGATTTCCTTCTTCCTTTTGTAAATTCAGCATTTGGTGGTACGAGTTCAGGGCATGCTCATCTAACTGGAGTCACGTACCACAGAGCGTTTTGTAAGTAACTGCGTAGTCCAAACATTCTTCTGCTTTTTTTTTTTTTCTGAGCTAGGGATTGAACTCAGGCCCTTGCGTTTGCTGAGCAAGCGCTTATTCTACTGAGCTATCTCCCTAGCCCCTCAAACGTCCTTCTAAAGACCTCGCATGCAGGCTGCACATGCGCTGGCTGCATGTAACAGGCAGCTGCCTTGCATGGAGGCCCCGGTCTTCGTGGCCACCACCTCCCCTCCTGCGAGGCATTTCATCTCCATGCTGATCCCTTGGCACAGTGGAAGAGCTGCCACAGGAGGCGCAGAGGGCAGACGATCCAGGTTCTCTGCTTGGCCATGCAGAGCCACGCACCACAAGCCCCGCTAAGTCCTTGGGCAGGTCGTAGTGCACTGCCCCTCCCTGCCCGCCTTGTTTCTGGATGGCAGGCAAGTGAGGCTGTGAAGGGGCAGGCTGGTGGCGTGGCGACACCACAGCTTCCTGGGTTTCCGAGGGCAAAGCCTGCTGGTCTTTGGGTCCCTATCATTGTGCAGGGACCCTGTCACTGCGCAGGACTCCTGACCTCACTTCTCTGTCCATCTTCCTTTAACCATGGGGAGCAGCGACACAGCGGGGATGCTGGAGCCGCCCCTCCGTGTGGCCCACAAGCTGTCCCTCTAGCAAGGCGCCAGAGCCCAGCTGCCTTGGAGAAGAAAAGCAAAGCGGTCCGATCCCTGCGCACCACGAGACACAGACCCTGCGCCTTCTGTGAACCAGGAAGTAAATCAAGCGCTGACGTCCTTAGGAGAGTTATTCACATAAGATTCCACTGTAACCAGCAGCAAAAAATATTGCTGAAAATGTTAACTTTGTAAAATGGAATTTTAGTCTTTTTTTTATTTTGTTTTTTCAAGACAGGGCCTGGCCATGCAGCTTAGGCTGGTCTTGAGCTCCCACTATACCCCAGGCTGGCCTCGTGCGGACGGCAGTCCTCCTGCCTCAACCTCCTAGTGCTGGGACTGCACACAGGTACCAGCACCCACTGCAGATTTCAGTCTTTATCCTTCCGACATTCTCCTCCACAGCTCCCTGCTAAGGGATCCAGAACACCACTGTTTGTTCCTCTGGCTCACTTGTCAGCTGTGCTTCCAGCCTGCAGGAGGTGAAGCAGCACGGGCGCTACACCGAGGGATTCCTGGCCAAAGATGAGGCAGGCATACAGCAGCAGTGGGCTGTCTAAGGCGCTAGGCCAAGGCGAGTGAACGCAAGGCCACGGCCTAGTACCGGCCATGTCCAAGAAAGACGATTCCAGCTAGCGCCTTGCTGCTATGGTCTGCGGCCGGTTAGAGCTGGTTCCCTGGGTGGGTCGACCTCCTGCTGGCCCAGTGCTCTGTGCAATACAGGTACCGTTAAGAATAACTGACTTCAGAGCCTAGGTGAAGGAGTAGTGAAGTTTCTGGGAAGGACAGGAAAGAATTCATCCACATTTGATCTGCAGCGCACTGAACGGGCATCTTTCAGGGCAAAGCAGGCCACAGTGGCACGTGTGCCACAGGCTCGTCCCTTCTCACAGCAAAATCAGGACCATGAAAGGGCAGCCTGGGGGGACAGGGAAGTTACTGCTGCTGAGGCAGGGAGAACAGCAGGAGCCAGGCCCAGAGGTGCCTGTCACAAGGCCCAAGCTGGTGGGTGAGCAGCCTGAGCCTTGAGCTTGCTGGCATGGTGGACACCAGGCCAGAAGCCCGTGGGAGCTGCCTGTGACCTCCGGCCAGGTACAGCCACAGCCCCACGACGTATGTTGTTCTGCACAGAACAGCGAGCCCCACATGACAGGCTCCAGGTGCTGATCTAGGTCAGGTCTGAGGTGAGGGCCTGCTGGGAAATGACATCAGCACCGGCTGGGCGCTGCCAGCATCCGCTCCCTTCTCCTGTTTCAGATGCTGCCCCGATACCAGATGCAAAGGGAACAGCCCAGGTCTGGGAGCCGGCGGGCAACATTCCACATCAGCCTCTCTGGCTCACCTGTCCTCCCTTGCCTTCTCTTGCCATGCAATCCTTCCTCACGGTCACCTCCCGAGACCTGTCCTCCAATGTCACGTGGGGTTTTGCTCATTTCTGGTGGTGGCAGTGGTAGTTTGGCTGATGAGTGTGACAGACGACATCACACAAGACACCACGTGAAAACTCACGTACACAGAGAGCCAAGCTCTGAAGCAATGACATCATTTGAGTCCGTGGTGTCCTGTGGGCCCAGGACATCCCTGTAATAAGAACTGAGTGGCTGTGCCAAAAGCCCAAGTTCCCACTCTCAGATTCAAGGGCTGAATTTAGGTCAGCGGCTCTCCCTGCACATGATTAAGCCGAGCTCTAAAGTATGACGTTTCCCAAAACAAGGTTTTAAGTGGCTGCTTGTAACCAAGTACGGCGCTGGCACAGGACCCCTCAGAGCACAGCGGCACAACAAGGCATCCACGGCAGGCGTGCGGGAGGCGCACGGAGCCCCGGAGGAATCAGGGCTCCTTTCTCTCATGCAGACTACGGCGACGGACTCGAGGCTCTGAAAGTAGCCCAGGGGCTCCTTCATTATTCATCGTACTAACGTCGTTCAAGGCCAGCCCATCTTGAGGGGTTTAGAGTATAGGTATACATTACAAGGCTGAATGACAAAAAACAAGTTTTAATAATTTTAGGCTTTTAAAAAAATCAAAGCATTTTGTACTCAAATTACAAATTTAATGAACTGGGTTATCCTATGACAGAATACTTGAGAGACGATTTAAAGTACGAAAAATTCTTCTGCCTCATCGTTGTCAGTCTGTGCTCCTGTGGCTGCATTGCTTTCCGGGCCTGTAAGTTGCTCCCTTCACGACAACCTGGAAGCTGAAGATGAACCAGGGAGGGAGAGGAGCCAGAAGGGGACCCCAGGGTCCTGTCCTCAGGCTCACTGCTGCTGAAGGCCTCATCTACCGGTTCATCACTTCCCAGTAAGGGCAAATTATCATCCCATCACAGGACCAATTCATGCCCCAGTCACACTCTGAAGTCCACGTCATGCGGCTTCACAGGGACTCTGGATCGTAACACAACCTGGCCAGGAATCATTACCACTGACTTTAGAGCAGTGTGCTGCCATCAGGAACTCAGTTCACTTAGGTATCATACAAAGCAAAAGTCAGAAACGAAGATCAAATTACATGAACAATGGTAAGTTTCCTGGCACTAACATCCCAACTTCATGATAAAGAATCTGGTATCCTATTTCCTACTTCCTCAACTCTCTATCCCCAAACAGAATCGTGGGCCATCTTCTCCCAGCTCCATCCACCAGAGCTGCTTTCTACAGCTGGGGCAAAATGTGGCACCCTGAAATGCCCTGAAGCCTGCGCAGATTCATCTGCAATCTGGACTTCTTAACGTCTTCACCCTGTCATCACCTAAGAGTGTAAAGAAGTCAGTTCCGCTGAATGAAAGGAAAAGTTACATGCATAGTCTAGAAAACAACCCGAAGTAGCAGTTGCATCAAAGATTTCCTGCATTCATAGTTTAGATGTAGGGTCTGTCACCTTTCATTCCATTCTTCCTCACTGAGAAGCTGGGGCTTCATGCGGGATCCCAAGCAGGCACGCGACCACGGGCGACCCTGCTGGACCTGCACACTGGTCAACAGCAAAGCTTCGAGCACTGCTTTGGAGTGAGGACGTCTAGAACCCCGGACTCCAAGCACAACGGTCAGTGCTGCCTCAGAGCTGTGGCACAGGCCTCTGACTCCCTGGAAGTGGACCCCACGAGGCCCGCACAGGGCCTTGAGTCTCAAGCCGCCATCTGCCTTTTAGAAACACGGTGACTCACTGGCTGGTAACTTCAATCTGCCATGATTAAATTACAGTGCAGTCGAGGACCATTAAGAAGTTCATTCTTAAAACATGGAAAATGTTAGACCCTGGAAGAAATCTGGTTATCCAGATTAGAAATCAATGTAGCTGTAACTAATAAACACTTTGGTTTATTCTTATTAAATACGCATTATGGTCATTAGTGTTAACAAAAAAACAAAAGGCTATTTTTGGATTAAAATGAAATTATCACTTGAGTAGGTTAAGGAGATGTCTAGAGATCTCACTGCCAACATCAGTCTGGGAATAATCTTTGAATGAGGTTAAGGAAGCATGATCAGAAACGAATGGATCTTCTAAGCACAAGAATAATCAGATGGGGGACTGGGGAGATAGCTCAGTAGAATAAGTGCTTGCCTGGCAAGTGCAAGGGTCTGAGTTCAATCCCCAGCTCTGAAGAAGAAGAGGAAGAGGAAGAAGAAGGAATAATCAGACTTCTATGTGGAGTTTGCAGGAACAAATGTTTAAGAATTCATTCCTTAGATGTATCCACATAGCCTGTGCTCAATTTGCATTCTGTTTCAAATTCAAAATATATCTGTAAGTCACTGAACACAGAACATAAACAAATTTCACTGCACTAAAAATTTTTAAGTAACAATAAAACATAGAAGCCGCCTAGATGCAACACCACGTATAATGTGCCACATAGCAGAAGCCATGTGTTAAAATCTATTGTGAAATATGTGGGGAACATAATAGCTAGGAAAACTAGGACAATACAGCATATGCATGCGTGCACACACACACACACACACACACACGCGCGCGCATACTTTTTTCAAAAGTACTGGTAAAGAATTTGGCATTACTGAGCAAAAGGAAATGTAAGAGCAATAGTTCAATGGATCTACAAGTAGCCTTCATTGCTAGACTTCTCGATCTCAGGTATCAGGCCTCTGCACCTTTCAGTCACCCCAGCGGGAGAGCAGTGTCCTCTTACTACTTCAGCTCTGACCCGGGAAGGAGAGGACATCTGGGTGCGAGACTCCAGCTAAGATGGCTTCTGTTACCCCACGGCTGAGAGCTCACACCTACCGCTTCAGGGCCATGCACAAGAGGGACCAGGAAAGCCAGGAGCTGGGGCCCGCTTTTGAGGGTCACATCCTCTCAGCTGATGGCTTCAGTCCATCCTGATGAAATTACAATGTTGCAGAGTGCCATCAAGAATTAATCTTAACGTGTACATCAAATAAATGTCTGCAAGTTAATGTTCTCTATAAGAACCTCGAGTGTGCCCAGAGGGGCAGGGTGAGGGTCAGAACAGGATCGTGTGTGTGTGTGTGTGTGTGTGTGTGAAGCAGGAGCTTGTCAGGCTAGCAGGTGGAGGGCTCTGCTCGTTTTCAGAGGTATACTCTAACCCTGCAGTCAGATAATTTAATCTTAAAAACTCTATTAAGCAGGTATTTTATATTTTTATGCATTTAGTACAGGGTCTGCAGGGTCTTACTATGTGGATTGGACTTATAGTGACCCTCCTGTTTTCAGCCTCCCAAGAGCTGGGATTACAGGTGACACCATCACCCCAGTCTCAATCAGAGTCTCAGCACGTGCATGCCAGGGATCGGCAGAAATTTTATCTTTCTTATTTATTTATTTATTTATTTATTGCTGAACTAGGGACTGAACTCAGGTCCTAGCATTTGCCAGGCAAGCGCTTATTCTACTGAGCTATCTCCCCAGACTCCAATAGAAATTTTCAAAAGCTACCTCTGGATATTTAAGTGTCCTGAAGTTTCCTACTTAAGTATTTTTGTACAATCCTTGAGACGCTGTATCTAATTTTCAATAGAGAAACTGGCTGGATCGTATTGTATGGCCCACAACATCTGTATCCATAGGGAAAAGTGAACAGTTATGTGTCCTTTCTATGCAAGCACAATGGCCTGACAGACGTTGGATTTAACTAAAAATAATATATACATAGAAAAGCAAGCTTAAATAAAGGTACACGCACCCATATGTGTCTAAGAAGATGCTGGCGTGTGGACCACAGTGTTGTCAGCCCCAGCAGCACCGGCACGTGTGGTGCTGGTCTGTGTTCACTCCACTCATGTGATAGTAAAATTAAATGTGAAACTGTTCATATCTGTGTGCCCGTAATTTGATGAATATTTTTCAATGATCAGAACTACTAAAAAACTAAATAATTCAGGCAGACACAGGGACAGGGGTTCAATCCCCTGCACGCTACGCTGGCTCTGCCCTGGGGTGCACTGAGACACTGAATGAGACTGGGCATGGTGGTGCACACCTGTCATCTCAGGGCTTGGGAGGCTGAAAACAGGAGGATCACTGCAAGTCTGATTTGTGTAGTGAGATCCCATAGCTCCTGTACTAAATACAAAAAAAAAAAAAAAAAAGCAAAACAAAAACCTAAATATTTATTTTAGGGCCACTTTTATTTCTTCAAAAGCAGAACAGAGTTAATATTTTGGAACTAGCCAGAAGGGTTTAGAAACTAGTATGCTGTTTCCATGGCAACAGGCTGCTTGTCATGGAGAGATCATTCCACACAGCCCCACTAAATCGAGACCGCACCAGGGAGAAGAGACAGTCACATTTGGAGTCTTCAGGCCGGCATCATGATGCTTTTTGGTTGGATTTTAATTTTTTAAGAATGCTGAACGAGGCAGCTGATATTAATATTTGAAAGTTACCTCGGTTTACATTTTTTCCTGTATTTTGTTGGGAAATAAGGAATATTTTCTGGTGGCCAAGGTCATGCCCAGGTTTCCCTTTGATTCATACTGTGGGTTGTGGTTAACCTGATCATAAAATTCTGATGCTGACGCTTGAAAGGAAGGAGATGCAGCCTCAGGGCGAGATGCCGCCTCCTTCCTGCGTGAGTCACAGGGTGAAGATGCAGCGGAGGGATGGACACTCAGGGGTGAGTCCCGGGGGCGAGGAGCGCGCCCATGCTCAGGGTGGGTGCGACCGCCTCCTGCAGGAAGTAACGCAGGGATGCTGCGCACCAGGGGCTCGGGCGAGGCCTCTCTATTCTTCAGGGGAAGTGCTTGCTTGCTTCCCATAGAATTCCTACTGGAGAGACGGCCCTGCTAAGTGCGGGGCCTCCGGATGTCCAGCACCTGCAGGCAGATCACTGAGGCTCAGTGGCCAGCTGAAGTGGAAGGGTCCTTGCACTGGTGAAAGGGCAACCACCCGCAGGCAGTAGCCATCCCTGCTCCCCTGCAGCCAGCGGCCCCGGGCGGGCTGGGAGCTGCGGCTTCCCAATCCGCTGCACGAGGGCGAGGAGAAGGCTACCAGGGAGCTCGTCATGGTCGGGGCGCTCAGCACTACAATTCCAGGTCCTCTGCAAGGCTGCATGGCAAAAACTCAGTCATTCTCTTTAGATGATGAAATAAAATCACTGACGTGATCCAAGAAGCGTCTCCAACACTAGACGTTGCAGGCTTTATTTGGAATAAAACCTACTCGACTGGGGCTGCTACTGGGTCTTGCTAATGCACGAGAAGGACAGAGCTATATTACGCGGAAAACAACACTTTCTACATTATGCCACGATGGCAAAAATTATGTTATTTATTAATTTATGTATTTATTTATGTTTTATGTTACGGCTGGCTCAGCCTGCCCTGGGGGTGCGGGCTGGCGCAGCATGTGGTGCCTGGGATCGAACCGTGGTCCCTGCAGTTGCCTAAGCTTTCCTAAGCAGGTGCTTCAGACTGCTGAGCCATCTTGCCCCCTGCCCCCCAATTATGTTTTTAAAGTCAGAGCTACTTTGCACGGCATTTTATTTCTAGGAAACGTTTTCCTCCACTCCTCCCTCCCCCACCCTGTTCTCCTCCCACTTGTCTCCTTCTTGTTCAGCACTGGGGCCAGCCAGGCGAACGCTCTGCCTCCAAGCTGCAGCCTCAGCCCTGAGACATCCCCCAGAGGACTCAGTGATCCGAACAGGAACGAGAGGTGAACGTTAACCGTGAGTAACTGGTGGAGATGCACAACGTCATCAATATGTCAAAACTGTACGTTTTCAAATTTCTTGCAATGTATCATCAAAGAGGTTATAGTTCTCCCTCTCCGAGTGTGATTTCAAAGTGCAGCGAGATCTGGATCCTTCCTTTGCTAGTAATCCACTTAAACACACTGAACTGAGCAACCCTACAGCAAAATGATGGCTGCTGACAGGAAAAAGAACGACAAGGGGAGCGGAGAGTCATTTGAGCGGAAGACGGCAACGCCTTCGAGATTCTATGACATCTTTCTGGGGGACACAAAAACCAGAAGACTCAGGAACTCACAAATAGATTAAAGCCACAGAAATAAATTAGTGAGAATTGAACACAGCATGTTTTTAAGACTACAATTAAGGAAAGCAGTGGCCGAATGAAAGCATCAACTACCTGTATCTAGGTCCCCAATGCAAAGGATAAGGTTGAGAGCTCCAGTTTTCTCAGAACCTGAAAAATTACAGCTTCTCTTTAGATGGCCTTCAAGTGACAAAATATTTCACGGTTCTTATACACTAACATTCACTATTCCTGGGACTGAAACAACAAGGGTCACGTGGTAGGGCTATTAAGGCTCCACCCCCGATATGAAATAGGACCACTCGCCTGTGACAGGCTTCATTTTTGCTTCTCCTGTCCCCTGCTAGACCATTGGACTGTCACCCTAAAGCTTGAAAGCTGCACTGCAGAGCCTTTACCCCTGCTAAAGGAAGACTCATGGTAGCAGTCTCTTACCGCCGAAGGCAGAGTTTGTGTCCACGTGAACAGCGAGCTGCTGCATCAAGTGAGGAGGCCACAGGGCTCAGAGGTGCAAGCCACACATCACAGTGTGGCTGGGTTCACTCTGGGAGCCTCTGACCAGAAAGCTGGGACTAAAGCGAAACACCAGTTCCCGATCATTTTGGGACAAACTTGGTCACTGCACCAGCCCCTCTCACTCTCAGGATGCAGAGAACTAAGAAGGAAGGAACGACCGAGGCTCAGTCTGCCATTCCTCACAGATGCTGGCCACAAAGCCTGCTGAGAGGCACAAAGCGTTCCAAGGTTCAGAGTATGAGAGAAACCTAATTGGGTTTATTACATTGGGTTCCTCTTTACAGCATCCCATAAAAAGAGACATAAGTATTGCTTCTACTTGAATCTCTTCCAGGAACAGAGAGAACACAGACAATACAGGACAGAAAAAACGAGGAGTTCAAAATTCAGAATTAACTATGAAGGAGGCAAAATCCTGTCTAGAATGTCATTGAATTGCAGAAGTTCTAAACTAGATCCATGACTTTGAGCATCTTTTGGAACGGGAATTCATCCTGCAAGTAACAACAATGCAAACAGCAGGTCAACAGGGAAGATGCTTTGCTTTACAGATTCACTCAGCACATGTGTACACTGGTGAAGCATACTTTAATGGAGAAACTAAACTTTTGATTATTCTCTGAGGTTAAATGTGAAATATTCACAATCCTAGAATATGAGAACAGGAGAGAACATGGACATTATGTACATGTTATCATGATAAGATGTATTTCCTTATTCAACTTCATTTTTATTAACGCTTACGGGCCCTGTTTCTGCAGTGGCCAAGGACCTGAAGGAGGTGCTGGGGCCTGAGCCACGTGTCAGGGAGGCTTTTATCTGTTGGCTTCACTCAACAGTATTTTTAGAAAGCTTCAAACGAATTTTATAGGCAACATAGTTCCCCTTTGACAATTTAGGCATTTTTTTAAAAAAAATTTATTTTATTTTCTTAAACCTCATTTGTTTGTGTTATGGCCGGCTCAGTCTGCCCTGGGGGTGGGGCTGTTGCAGCATGTGGTGCCTGGGATTGAGCCGAGGTCCTTGTGGCCTAAACTTTCTGACGCAGGCGCTTTAGACCGCTGAGCCATCTCACCAGCCCTAGGCATTGTTTTTTTTATTAATTTCATTGATTTTTAAATTGGCACTAGTTCCTAAAGGCTATGCTTAGAATGTAATAAAAACTTGGGGCTGGGGAGATGGCTCAGCGGCATAAGCACCTGCCTGGCAAATGCAAGGTTCTGAGTTTGATTCCTGGTACCAAAACAAAAAAAAAAAAAACGGAATAAAAAAGAAGCTGGGAGTGGTGGCGTACGCCTGCAATCCCAGCACTTGGGAGGCTGAGGCAGGAGGATCAGTGCGAGTTGGAGACCAGGCTGGCCTACAAAAGTGAGGTCAAGGCCAGACTGAACTGCATAGTGAGACCCTGTCTCTAAAAGACACACAAAAAAAGAAGAATGTAATAGAAACCTGACGTGCAGTGATCTTGGAAGTACTGCCTAATGCCACAGGTTCCACAGAAGTAAAGATGACGTGAACAGTCCATGTGTGAGAAAGAAGGAGAGTGGGTTGCCTGAAGGGGACCCCAGCTCTCACCCATCAGTCACGACATCCAAACACTCTTGGCCACAAAGCCTCAGCGACGATCAATTCCACTTGTTCTGCAGAGGAGCTCAGGCATGGCATGCATCCCAGTGGCAAGGTTAGTTTTGGAGCTGTGGAAAGTTTGGCTTTTCCAGCTAATGTCCCAAACAAGACAGTCACCTTCATCTCAGGTCTCTGTGGTCTCAGCTGTAAGCTTGCATTCCAGCCCATCCACAGAGGCTGCGGCAGCCAAAGTGCTTTGTAAAATGTGGGAACCTACAAAAAAGCACAGTGCCACAGCTGCTGCTGGATCTAGGACCTGAAGTCACATGGCTGGGGAGAAGGTGGCGACGTGTGCTCCAGTCAGGTGACCCAGGTGAGGACGAGGGCATGAAGACAGCTGGTCTTTCTGGGGCTTACGTGACATCGCAGTTGAGCAGGGCTTTCATTAGTGTTTGTCACTTTTCTGTCTCTATGAGAAAAACACATAAGATAAGTAACCTTAAAGGAAAGACCTCACATTGGCTGGCTGCAGGCCCTGGTCCTCTGGCCATGCTGCACTGGGCCTGTGGTGACACAGGACAGGAATCCGGGAGCTCTGCTTGTGTCACAGTGCCTGTTGGGAGGCCAAGATGAATAAGGGGTGGGTGCAGACCGAGGGACGTAATGCCCTTGCGCTGGGCCACGAGTACTCCAGGCCCATAGCAACGCCTCCCACAAGTCCAGCTGGAGGCTGGGAGGCCCAAGCCAGCATCTCACGCAGGCTGCTGCGTGGATCTGTGCTGCAAGATCCAAAGGTCACTGGTGGGAGCTAGCAAGTCTGTGCCAATGGGATGAAGGATCTGCGCCAGCAGGCTGGGGGGTCTGCACTGGAGGCAGGAAGCAACACTCGAAGTGAGGCACAGAGCTCCTCCAGAGGTACCCCAGCCACCTCAGCAACAGCAAGGTCCTGATGTCCAACAGTGAGAAAGGCCGAGTTTCCATCAGAAAAGCCAATGCTTCTCCAGGAGCTGAGCAGGGCACCATCTTCCCCTCTGGAGTCAGGAATCGATGCTCAAGGTGAAGCCCAGAGCGCCCCACAGTGAGCTGCAGCCATTCCCAGGGGCAGAGAGCTCGCTTCCAGCAGCTCCCGCGGCTTCTCCGGCTTTGCCTCTTACGCTGCGGGCAGTCATCCTTAGGTGTGCCGTGCTAGTCAGTTTAGCCGAGGGTGCCAAGCCGACCCCAGGGGCACCCACCTCACCGGCAGTTTGTATTCAAAGCTCTCAGCAACACTGCAGTTAGCGCCACAGCCTCACTCTCTACGGAGCAGTCTCTGAAGCGTTGCGTCCTGCTACAGAGGGGCGAGAGCCGGCAAATTGTGATTTATTAGCTTGAGCTACGAGAACCCTTCCAACAGCGCTTCACAGCCTTAAAGAGAAGGCACTAACCAGATGCAGGGTCTCATGATTGCAAAGTGCCCGCAACAGTTGTTGTATTGAAGACACTACAAAATGCATGATGCTAAGCGTCGTCACGAAGGCAGAATGAGAAACCGTAAGGTGCATCCCACTGGCATGAACTGTCCTCCCTGATCTCTTAGTTTCCTGTTCTTAGTGGAAAGTTTAAAGTGACGCATTCACATAATTTTTCCTTACTGTACTATCTTCTCTTAATCAGATGCTTAGTAACCAAAGGCTGCCAAAAAAAAAAAAAGACATGGTCTCAAAGAACCCAAACAAGTCAATTAACTTCAGCCCGAAATTCCAGACTGCCCCAGAGGGGCTCAAGACGGAGCTATGAAAGAGACCCCTGTGTGAAGACCATGGGCGCAGCAAGGTGGACAGGGAGCTCTGTGTGTGAGGTGCTCCCGGGGCACAGCAGGAGCAAACCCCAAACAGTGACAGAACGCAGCCTGTTACATGACAGGAAGGCCTGAGAAGGCTCAAAGGAGGAGATGGACAGCAGACGGGGAGAGCCGATGGGCCCTCCAGCTTTAGGGACACGCATGCCTGGTGCATCCCGGGAGTTACACATTCACTCCCTCCCACCATGAGGCTGCTGGGTCCTAAGCCAATGGGAAGTCTTAAATCTGTCAGCACATCTGCTCCGTGAGCTTCTCTCCCTGCTTAGATGAAGGCTAGAAGCCCTCCCCCCAAAAACAGGATCTTTTTTTCCTTTAACATAACATAGAAGGGAGCCAAGCATGGAAACAGTAGGCAGGGATGGGAGGAGTGAGGGCAAAGAAGAGTTAGGGTGCATCACATACCGCTTCCCCGTGATGCAATGGAGCCAATCACCACATGCGTGCTGCATAGATACAGGAATAAAAGAAAGTCAAACAGCACCAGAGTGACCCGGAGCACTGCCATGAAGCCAGGAGGACGGCAGGCCAAGCCTCGCCCTCAGCTCGCCCTCTGCGCCCGGCTCTCACATCGGCTCCACGGCGCAAGCCCTGGGCCCTGGAGCGCCAGCTCCTGCAGGAGGAGCAAGGGACCCACACACAGCGAGAAAGCAGGTGGGGCGCAGCAGGTGGGGCAGTAACTGGCCCTGCCCCTCCACAGGCGGAAGGCAATCACTAAGCATGAGCCGCCTTCCACAGTAACGGAGTATTACTGAGTGCTGAGAACTCTGACTCCATCTCGAACGACCAACTGGAGCTAACACACACAACTGTAGGTGAGATGGTTTCTGTAAACAGGCAGCTTTTAAACCCAGTTGAGAAGACGGGACTCAGAGGTTTTTTTTTTTTTTTTCCTTTTCTAGTGTTTGGATTGAACCCAAAACACTGCCTGCTGTAGATAAGTGGCTGCCACTAATCTACATCCTCAGCCCTTGGAAGAGGCTTTTGAGCTAATTATGTGCAGACTACACTTTACTTCTGATTAAATAGTAAGCTCAAGTTCTACAATTTCTTTTTATATTACTTTTTAACAAATTTTGTTGTGCATATTTAAAGTATTCAACATGATGTTATAAGAGACACACAGACAATAACATGATCACTGCAGTGGGACAAACGAACACATCAAACATCTCACACAGTTCCCCAATTTTCTCCTCCTGTAGCACTAACAGCTATAATCTACTCCAAAGTCCTGTATCTGGGGCTGGAGAGATGGTTCAGCAGTCTAAAGCACCTGTTTAGGCAAGCTTAGGCAACCGCAGGGACCGTGGTTTGACCCCCGGCACCACATGCTGCGCCAGCCCCACCCCTAGGGCAGGCTGAGCCGGCCATAATATAAAACAAATAGAATAAAATAAAAACAAAGTCCTGTATCTGATTCACTATTATGAGCTATAATCTTTACAATTATACCATGGTGTTCTAAGGACAAGCAACTACAACCAATTCTATTTTTCAGTTTGTTCCTGATTTTGTTTTTGCCCATTCTGCCCCGTGCACAGGCCACTCTCTCTGCAGCACCAGTGCTGTGGGACACCTAAGGCTGTCACTGCCCCGGCCAACGAGGGTGGTGACCACACAGCAGGATAAGAAGCACGTTCTTGCTTTCCTTCCTATTCACCATTCCTGTGAAATTTCTCAAGCGCTGCAGTTTCTCTTTACTGTAACAGATTCTGAGCTGGACCATAGCATTCGGTGCTGACCCTGATCCCTACCCTCAGTGCGCCTGTCCTCTATTAGAAAGAGGCAGAAGCGTTCCAGGGACACACACTGGATTCGAAGTGTCCCTCCTGTACTCTCGATTAGAACACACACAGGACCGTCATTCAGGCGTAAGGCTCTGAGCACCCGGGAGAGCTTGGAGTAATCGAGGCTCGGAGACCGGAAGGCGCCACAGGGCAAGCGCCTCGAGCTTTGCCAGGTGAGGGCTGCCCGAGTTTCCACCTGGAGTGCTCCTTGCAATTGGCGGCTCTGGGCTTCCCAGAAGAAGGGCTCTTATGTCCCTCCAGACAGTGTTTCCCACCCCGTCCACTTAGATGTTTCCACTGCAAATGTTCCAGAGCCACCCTTAGCTTCCCACTCTGGGTGGCTGAACATGGCCTTTGTTTGCACCACGGGCTCCCCCGGTTGGCAGCTGCTGCGCTCCTCTTCCGGACGCCTGCCGGCTCGCAGGCGAGTGCTCTAGGACCTTCTGCGATCCCCGCCCGGTTTGGCAGTACTCCGCAGGCTGTGTGATAAGGCTCTGCTTGTTTGCTAGGTCTCTGAAACCCGAGAGCCCTGATTTTTTAAAGGAACATTCTGAGATGAATTTATAATTTGAGATATAGCATAGAGATTCTTTAAAAATAAATAACTTCAAGACTCCCCACCCCCCCACACACACACCACACACACTAGGGGTCAAACTCAGGACCTTGCACTTGCCAGGCAGGCCTGACTGAATAGAAATACAAGCGGCATCATGACCTGCACACTCGTGTCTTGTAAAGGCCCATTTATAAAGCCTTGGTGATCAGCATGGTGCTACTGGTAGGTGCGCCAGGCACGCAGGAGGAGGGGCTCCGTGAGAGGGCCTTTGGCTTGGGGGGGGGACGCTCAGATGTGTTTGCCATTTTCTGATTTCAGACGTGACTGTCTCCTCCCAGCTGAATTTCACAGCTGGGGGCCACCGTGTGATTCTCTCACTCGAGCTCAGCTGAGACAGATACCTCGCCTCCAAACTCCCCAAACTGTGCGTGTAATAAGCACTTCTTACTTCAGAAGCACCCTTCTTAGGTGCTCCTTACAGCGACCAAAGACGGGCTGACGCACACACTCTGCGCTAGCACGGGAAGGAACTAACCATGTGTTCTCAGCAGGGTGGCAAAAACCTCAGATTACGCTTATATATGCTGAAGGAAAGCACAGCTTTGAAGCAGGCTTCCAAGGGGCTCCTGGGGCTTAGGAGAAAGGACTTGATGAGGGTCTCTAGGCAAGATGAAGCCTACACACCCACCCTGGGAAGCCAGAGGAGCGGAGAACAGGAAGAGGGAGATGGGGACCACCTTTGAGGACACATGAAGCATTCCGGTGAGAAGTGGCTTGGGCTTTAAATTTATCAGTAAGTAACTGGTAAACACGACTTTACCAGCAAGGAAAAACTCGAACAATTCCCCACTTACTAAATGGACTTGAGAACAGAGAACAGAGAACCGCCCAGGGCTAAGCCAAGAACAGAAGCTGCATGGAGAGAAAGTGGCAGCTGTGCTTGGAGAAAGACTCACGGGATTTGCTGCCCAAGGGAACAGCCAGTGACAAGCAAGTCACGCAGCAAGGCTTTCTCCAGGCGCAAGGTGCTCCCACGGCCACTGAGTGTGCCACCTGCCTTTGACCACAGATGAGCCACAGCTTGATTTCCCAGGTGTCCTTTAGAGAGTCAAGACTCATGAGACGCACGTAAAAGTAAGAGATAAGTACTTTGCAGACAATGACAGACAAGTGACACGTAAGGCCCAGAGAGCAGGCACATGACGACAACCCAAAGACTAGGCACATGGACATGGTGTCGTCTCCCCTGCTGATTGGGAGGGACTTTCTGAACAAAAACACAGCCTAGGCCCTCTTCAGGCTTTTTGGTGTGCCTCTCAGCACGGTGACAAAACACTCAACACCCAGGATTTAAAGCTCAGTGTGCTCATGGCTTAGGGCATCCGATGACTTAGGGCAGGAACACCGTGGCCGAGGGGCAGGAGAGCAGCGTGAATATGTCTGATTCCTGGTGCTGGAAAAAGCAGCAGGAGAGCTGCACTGGAGAGCAGGGTCTGGGGACTAAGTACCGCGCCCCAACCCACGCCTGCGACACCCCAGACACATCCAGCAGTGCCTTCTACCCCTAGGGGACTTTCAAACCAATCCAGGCAACACATTACGTTGAATGTTCAAATACAGATTCCTGGAAAAAAGTGACAACTGATTAATTAGCATACATCAGTTGTACGCTGTGAGAGAGAGACGGGTACGCACATGACACCCCGTGTGGTTGCTAGTCACACAGTCCTGTGAAAACTGGGTCTCCGAACTTCTTGGAACGCATGAACACTTCTGCGACCAGGCCTCACCCAGTACCAGGCGTGTTCCAGCTGAGAAGAGAATGAGGCCTTCGAAGCCCCCCTGTCCTCCGGGCAGGATGACCGCCAGCCGCTGTGTGTGCCTTCCTCTCCCCAAACTGGGATTTTTGGTCTCCAAGCCTCACTTTGTGATCTTTTGGTTTCCTCCTTTCTCTTACCAAATACTTTTATTGTTTCTCATATCCTGCCAGACACACCTGATTCTTTATCATCTTCTCATGCTAGCTTTTCCACGGCCTAACTTTCCCGCTATACTGACATCCTACTCGTAAGGAACTCAATGGGCGTGAGGTCTGGTGGTGGTCTGATGGAAACGTCCTGGGGATGCCTGTGCTTAAATGCATGGCTGCTTTAGGGTTAGGGCTTAACCTCCTTGGTCCCTGCTGCAGTTGCACTGTCCCCCAAGACGTGTAGGTGTCCAAGGCTTGGTCCCTAGGTTGGTGCTGTGGGGAAGCAACAGATACTTCAGGAAGCAGGGCCCAGTGAAAAGGCTGTCAATCACCACGGAAGGACCCCTGACGGGGCTGTGGGGCTCTCGCACCCGCCCCTGCCGCTTTGCTTCTTAAACATGAGCTAAGGAGTTCGTTCTGCTACTTGTCCCCCTCACAGTGGCGCCCCACCAGAGGTCTACAAGCACGAGTCTGTCTCCTGGTGACCTAGAACCTCGCACACTATCAGCCAAAATGACCCTTTTCTCTTTGTAAGTTCATGATCTCAGGTTATCTTGCTATAGCGACAGGAAGCTGCATCACGCAGCCCTCATCCCTCGTCAACATCGTAGGGCTTGTGGTACCCTCTCTGCAGGGCAGCCATGGCTGTGGATGGTGCACTGCTGCCTCCGGCACAGTGCTCATGGAGCTCTCCTCTCACAGACCACAGGCTCCACTGCAGGAGGTACTTCTTTAATGGTCATCTCTGTAATCAGCAGCAATTACCACAGCTATGAATAATCAACCACAACTATGCACACACAGTAGCACACTTGGTGTTTCACTTATTAAAAAAAACTTTTAAATATGCCAAATGATTTACTTGGTAATCTAGCAACTTAAATAGCAATCAATAATTTTTGAGCTTCACAACAAATGTGTTACATCTTCAGACTCTTAATGTGTGTGGAAGCCTCAAATTTGGAAATATATTTCCTTTCTGAGTACAGGAGTATTTTGTCTTACAGAAGAGACCTATCCCCCCACCTACTGCTATACAACTGCTAACAGTGTAGCAAACAAGCATACCTGGCCAGTCAGGCGGGGCACGCCTAGGACTCCCAGGTTCCAAGGAGGCCTTGCTCAAGGTCAGCTGAGAAGATGAGGAGGAGGAACCCCGCCTGACCCCACCGGGGAACCTGAGCTCTGCGTCACTCGCCTGCAATCGTGAAAGAAACCTGACTAATATAGCTGATCTGGGACGAAGCAGACACCAGAGGTGCTGGCGGGAAAGGAAGATGAGTCACTTGCAGCCGCTCTTTCTGGAGGCAAAAGGCGCTGGGGGGAGCTAGCACACATTTAAGGTGAGGACCGCTGAACGCTGCAAAGCTGTGAGCACCGGTTCTGCTCCCGGCTATTTCTCAAGCCTCCGGCAACTCACAACATGAAAGTGAAAACGATCCTGGGACAATTTTGAAAAAAAGAAGTTTTTAAGGACAAAATAATCTTACCCATTTATTAAGTTTCAATAGAAACTGAAAACCACAAGCAACATGTAGCTTATTTCCTAAAACTGAATCCATATCAATAAAGCATACAAACTGGTGTTTATTCCTCAAAAAATAACTTGTGTACACATGCTCGGGGATTCATGCTTCAGGGTGGGTGGTTAAGTCAAAAAAGTTGGATCCGAAAGCACTATGAGATCATTTTATTTCATGCCCTCATTTTCCTTTTTAATTTTCTTAAAAAAGAAAAGACTCAGCTTACTTTAAAAACAGCACGACTTTACACACACCGTGAGGAATGATGGACAATGTCAATGGTGTTAACACGTATGTATCCGTACAGGTGCTCACCTCTGACTTCAGAGCTCAGAGAAGAACAAAGGTAAGAACACTGGAATATGGAAGCCTTCCGCAGGATTAGAGCACTTTTATTTATTCATTTTTTTAAAAAAAAGCTGTTCCCCTATCATTCATGAGAAACGCTATACCAAACAACCCAAATCATTTGCACGCAACGCCCTGACAGGTCGTGAGCATTAGTCAGAGGTGCTCAGATTTAGAACTTACGTCCTAGGTGAACTCTGGTCATGAGTCACAGAGTTGAATCCTTTTTATCCTTCTTCACACAGCATCAACTCCATCACTTTATCCACAATCATGCTTACGAAACTCAAGAGTTATTTACGCCTGGTAGGTAATCGTTACATGTGGGAGTCAGAAAGGAGAGGAAATCCATGCCTGCAGGGCCTCTGCTAGGCTCGGCACCCTGCTGCTGTGTCTCTGTCCTACAGACCTGAAGCAATCAGACCCCGTCCATGGGCATGGTCGGCGAGCAGAAGAGCGGAGGCCACGCTTGAGATGCCCCGGCTTCCCCACTGTTCCCCTCCACAGGGCACATGTGCAGCTGTGGTCAGCAGCAACCCCAGAACAGAAATCCCTGAAGGGGCTGGTGAGATAGCTCCATGGCACAAGTGCCTGCCCATCAAGTGCAAGGTAGTGAAAAAAAAAAGGAAAAAGAAATCCCTGCGGCCATGAAGGAGGGAAGTGTGAGAGGCAGCCCTGAGTTGCTGGCTCTAATCTTCCAGACTTGGCAGCGGAAGTCCTGCATCCCAGGGAGCAGTTCAGGGAGGGCATCCTGGCAGGCAAGCTCCCTGAGGCAGGGAGAAGCGGGGAGCACAGCTGCCCAGGAGGGCATTGCCCACTGAGTACACTTGTGCCCAGTGTAGCTTTCTAACCTCAGCTCTCCCAGGCTGGGCAGGAGGCGCTGAGGGCTTCCCATCCCAGCCCAGGAGCTGGACGCGAGTCTGGCCTAAGAAGGCAAGCGAGGTGGCGCTAAGAGGGGCGGGCTCAGGGCGCAGGACCAGCAGGCGCTCAGAGGGGCGCACTCAGGGCTCGACACCAGGAGGCGCAGCACCAGGAGGCGCTCAGAGGGGCATGCTCAGGGGGCGGCACCAGGAGGCACTCAGAGGGGCGCGCTCAGGGCTCGACACCAGGAGGCGCTCAGAGGGACGCGCTCAGTGCGCGGCACCAGGAGGTGCTCAGAGGGGTGTGCTCAGGGTGCGGCACCAGGAGACGCTCAGAGGGGCGCGCTGAGGGCAAGGCACCCAGAGGCGCTCAGAGGGACCCGCTCAGGGCTCGACACCAGCATGCGCTCAGAGGGACCCGCTCAGGGGGCAGCACCAGGAGGCACTCAGAGGGATGAGCTCAGGGGGCAGTACTAAGCGTTTCTTTGGCTCCTCTCTACCTGGCCCAGGTTGATTCCTACATGGCAGGCTAGGTTAGATTCTGGGGCTCTTGGAGCATAGCATCCAACTAAGCTCTCCTGCATCGGCAACAGTAATAACCTGTAAGATGCCCGGTGTGCTATACAAGCAGTGGAATATTTCACACGATGCTACAAAGGACGCAGGGGGAGGCTGCCCGTCACTCAAAGCCTGTGGCAATCTGGAGTGTGGCCACCACCGCTGGGATGGCCATTGTGAGGGCTGCCCTTTACCATTTCTCTCAAGTTGGAGCAGACCTGAATCAGCTGGCCGGCTGGCTCCCATTTTCCTGGCCTTCTGCACCCTACCCAGTGGCACTGAGCTCTTAGTCCCTCACAGAAGGAGGAGATTCTCTTTCCTTGGCCACTGCTCACCGACTTCCTTAGCGGCCCTATCGTTAAAAGGCTCCTTAGAAGAGATATGGAAAGACTGCGGAAGCCAGATAGCACGGACAGAGACACGCCGCCTGCTTCCGGGCCCACGGACCCACACAGCCCTATCCGTCCAGGCCTCGAGGGGTCTGCAGGCTCTCCCCTCTCCACGCTGCCTCTCTTGGCAGCGTGCGCTTCTCTGCTGGCATGCCCACCTTCTTGTCCCCAGCCACGGGTTTCCCCATGCGAATGTCCACTTGTAAGTGTGTTTCAGTACACACACAAGGGGGCCTTCAGAGTCCCTGGCAGACCCTGGAGGGCATTACAGTGCTAGCAAACCCTAACTGCCAGCAGCCACGCAGAAGGGGCACCAATGAAACCCCTGAGAAGCAAAGGCACCGCAGTGTGTTGGCCTGGAAGGAGCTTCAAAGTTGAGAAAGCTTCTCTTTCCAGATAGCAAAATATCTGTGACCTCAGGCTTTTGGTCTTCTTAATGACACAGGTTTTCTGAGAGAATCCATGCACCTGCTCCAAGCAGATCAAAGTGAAGCAATACACTTACCTGAAAGATGAACACGGATTTAGCGATGGGAGGCAGAAGTCTCAGGCAGGCTCCTTTCTTGAAGTGTTCTGAACAGCAGGAAGCAACTAAAAACACAAGAACAGATGATTGTTTTTGTTTTTTTTTAATTGGCAAAAATCCTGAACAGAAAATGAGAATTCCTTTATAATTAGCCAATAGATTAAAAAAACCCAAGTGTGTTAATAAACCCAAGTGCATTAGTTTTTGTTTAGAATGCAACCAATTTGCTCACTTTAACTGTTGCTTTGTTTTCTGTTTTTAGAGGAAAACTATGACACCAAACAGCGAGGAGTTTCATAGATGAACTTTCACACACTCACTGTCGCCTCTTTTCTTCGACTGGAACAGAGTGCTAGCACCTCCGCGAGCCTCTGGGCGTCCCACCTCCACAGCAGGACACTGAGGCCCACTTGGTGAACAGCCTCTCTGCACCAATCGATCAGCTCCCTGGACCAGGGACCAGGACCGCCGCAGAGCTGCCACACCGTTGCTGCCCCAAGCTCTTGCCCAGCCCCTCACTCACATTCAACAAGTACAGGCAGCGTTTTCTACGGGCCAAGCACTGTTCAGGGCCGGCGGTGGGGGTGAGAGAAAAATATATGGCTTATGCAGTTCACACTCCTGAGAGGAGACACTGAAAAGAAGAACACTGCACGGCTGTAGGGGAAGCACACTCCAGGCGGGGTGGCAGCCAAGACGCTGGCCGCTGGCGGATGGCTGGGCCAGGCCAAGGAGCTCAGGAGCTCCCTGGAGGAGAGAGGAGAAAGGAGGGTAAGGCAAGGGATGAACGGCCAATGGAGAGGAAGCAGTGAGGTGGGAACCTGGTAGCCTGTCTGGAGGCAGGCGGCCAAGGGGGAGCTGGGCAGGCGTGAGGCAGCCGGACTGCAGAAGGGGCCTTGGGGTCGGGCTCCCTCTCAGACCCCAGGGAGTGGGCTTGCAGTTCCTGTCTTCCTGTAAGCACTGTCCTGGCAACAAGACCGAGGGAAAATCGGCGACCTGTACGGAGGACTTGGCCCCGAATTCGGCAATCTCTAAAAGATAGCTAAATTGGATGTGTGAGAAATAGTCTAGAAATTATTTTCTAACTGTTTACAGAAAACAAACACTTAACCATGGTAAGGTGAAACCCAGCAGTCAGAAGCCAAGTCCAGATTTTACAAGCTCCTCTGTAAAGGGCACACACAAAATAAATGACATTCACGAGTCGACAGCCACCCACGAGTTGAGGCGTAACTCCTGGCAATGCAAACAGTTCTAAGAAGTGTAACCGTCATGAAAGCGTTCCCGGCTCCTGTATGACGCACTTGTAGGATACTGGAACTCGACAGCATGGAGCGGGCATGCGCCGCACCAGCCCCCAGTTGGTGCTGACAGAAGGGCCACGGCACCACGACGGCAGGAACAGGCTCTGGGCGGGGCCCGCCTCTCTTCCCAACACCTGCCCCGGCATTCCCAGGCCCCTCTCCAGTGAACTGGCCCCCCCACTTTGATGTCACCAAGCCAAGCAACTGTGTCTTTCAGGCAACCTTAATTAAGTGGTCTCTACAGCAGGAGCCTCCTGCCTTACCCTATTAATTAAGGATTAATAATCCTTAATCGGAGGCTCACTCATCTCACTCATCCTGAGCACCCGTGATTACAGAATAAGATAATGGAAGGAACGAGTAAGTACACCTGGGTGAGGAGGCGCCTACGTCTCCTTAAACATCTTCCCAATCCAGGCAACTGCAGGACGATCAACAATGGATCAGTGGCTGGTGACGGAGCTTCGGTTCTTCTGCGATCACAGGCCAGCCACAGGGCACCTGTGGCCCAGCCTGGCACTTCCCCTTGGCCCGGAACCTGGAACACCCACTGCTCTGCCTCAGTACCCGTGTCTCTCAGGCTGTTGTCAGACCTCATGCTCTGCGCACACCACGCACGTCCTGTCTGAAAGCACTCTCTACTTCTGAACTGATCACCACTACCAAGGTGTGATTAGAAGCCCCTGGGAGGGGAAACAAAGTGTCACAGAACAGAAAATGCTTTAAGGAGGCAATTCCTATATGTTTAGACTGATAACCCTATTTCTAACTGGCCAGGAATGCCATTTCTTCTTCAGTAAAGAATTATGACGCTAGAAAAAGGGAAACAAAGAAAGTTTAGAGGGCCCAAGAAACATATTTGTTTTCTTGTTTCAGGAATATGTAAATATCTCCCTTCAGTTAGTAAAAACGAAACCAAAAAAAGAAAAAAAAAGAAAAAAGAAAAAAGATGTAATGTATTCAAAGACAAAAGCACACATTTTGGTCACTTTGCAAAGCTGTAAGAAGCAGTGTCTAGTCCTGAATGAGAATGTCCCTTCAGATATGCTCAGAGGCTCTTCGGATGCTCTACAGTCCAGGCTCTGGGGTTTCGGTGCATCCCGCAATATCCACGGACACCTACATTCACATCTATAAGGAGCTCCTTCAGACACACGTTCTCTTAAGACCCATCCCAAGACCCCTCATCCCCGAGAGCCCAGCTCTTTCTCTGCTGCTTTCATCATTCCTGCACGGGGTGCTGGGGCCTAGGTCCCAGATCCCACAGGTGCCGGCCACCTCTCCCCCATGGAGCCGCTGCTCCTCACCTCTCTCTGACACTTGGTGCAGCTAGAGCGAGCTGTGTAGTGTTTACATCTGTCCGGTGCTTTGGCAGTGGATAAAAGAAAGGACAACAATTCACTTGCAAGGCAGCAGCCTGCTTCAGAGTTCTATAAAACTGGGGCAAAGTCGATGGCATTGGAGGGGATTTAGAGAAAAAGGACTATTACGGAATCACTTCCGCTCATCCATGTCCACAGCAAGGACAACAAGCGAAGAGTGATGATGTGACACAGATGTATGCGAAGGCTTTGGAGCAAAGGAAACGCAGTCCCGCAGAGACCGCGCCCTTGGTCCCCCTGGGCTCTGCCTGCAATAGGGGTGGCTGTGGTCATTATCCAGGGTGGAATACACACTAGGACAAGTGTTCTCAGGTTCATCCCAACGTGTTACCTGCCAAAACATGGCCAAGTTTCCACGCCACAGACACCACTCCCATTAATGGCTATCAACTTTCTTATTGGGGACAATGGACCAGGCTCCACTACAGTTCATGGAAAACTTCACAATGTTCTCCTCTTAAAACTCCCCAGGGTGAGTTCTGATACCGGATGATCTATCACTGTGCCTCCCCCCAACCCCCTCGCCAGTGGGTGAGGAGGACGTGAGGCACTGTGATGGTCTGAAGTTTTCCCCTGCCATGCAATTCAGAGGCCTTGAGCCGGGGTGCAGCATCAGATCTGAGCAGCTCCTTTTACAAAACACACAAGCTGCAACAGTGGGCTTTGCAAGAGTCAGCAAGTCACTCCTGATGGCTCTCTGAGACCAATGGGACTCTCCGCTAGCGGGAGACACATGGTGGCAGCCGGCCAGCCCTGTGACTGGTGACTCAGGACACAAGTTTCTGGAGCCCGTGGTCTGATAAGGGAAGGACAGTGAATGTGCCAGCATGGGGCTGAACGGAAGCAAGGGCTCTCTGGGCACAGAACAGGACTCTGTGAAAGGCACAGGGCAAAAGCCAAGCTGCAGGCTGCGTTCGCTTGGGTATTTTGGTCCTTAGCCTTACTCTAATATTTCTCTTCAGAATTTGCCAACAATCTAGGATTCTTTTTTATTTGATTTGGAAAATTATCCAAGTAACCATTAATAGAAACACACAAAAAATGTCACACAGTAGTTGAAGTGCATGGCACAAGCACCACCTTCCTTCGAGGATAACTCCCAAGGTAACATCACAGCTAAACAAAGCCGGGCACCAAAATTCACCCGGGCACAGCTGAGTTTATGCCTCTGTAGCCGCATCTGGAAGAATCAGACACGCGAAGCTTTTTGGTATGAAAAAGGCTCCATGAAAACTACAAAAGGTGAGACAAAGAAAATGATGCAAAATGAAGGCGGCACACATCTCGGAAGAAACAATAGCACGTTACTTCTGATGAGATCCAGCATGCAACCCAGAGCGCTGCTACGCTGCCCTTGCCAGCCTGCGTTGTCCCACTGCCCTCTCCTCGATTCCTCACTATTCAGGAGCCTGGACTGGGTGCAAACAAAGTCAGCTGGGTGCTGAATCACACCCGGAGACAGCCACACGGACGAGACAGACACCCGGCTTGGCAAAGCAGAAGACAGCCAATAAGAACCACGTCCCAGCACACGCACCCCCAACCCAGGCACAAGCCACATTCTTTCTTGCACAGCTTAGCTGTTTACAGGTAAGCTGCCTCTGGGAGAGTGTCTTTCAGCATGGAATGCTGGAGTCCAAGAACACCAACAAAGGGAAACCGAATTCAACAGCTGACACTACAAACACGCTCTGTTTCATGCACAGCCCTGTCTTTCATAAGAGATAAAGACTGGGAGTAATTACCATGAGCCGAGACTCCTTGGCTGACCTCCTGCTGCAGCCAGAGGTCCTTAACCACTGAGGCTCGACAACAAAGACACACGCCCGCTCTTCTGTGCCTCCTTCTCCGGTCCTTCCTGCTACAGCCACACACCGCGCTGCTACGAGAACACAGCCCAGCACCTCTGTATCTATGTCTCTAATGCAGCATAAAGATCACTGTGGAAACCTAGCGAGCCAGCAAGCAGCAGCGCCAGCCACCAATGGGAGGAGGCCCACGCGGAGGCCGGCACATGCTCTCTGCGGCTCAGGCTGTCGGCCGCGCTCCGGAGGCTGCTTATCTAATTATAGCTAGTTTGCTAGCACAGAGCTGTTGGAGCAGGGCGCAGCAGCAAATTAAATGTTAATAAATTAAACCCCGCAGACAAAACCGTCTTGATTTCTTGTCATGCTGAGGACTAATGTATTGTCTTCTAAACTGTAAGTAATTTTTATAGTAAATCCTGATTTTTCTCCCATTTAGAGAAACAAAGGGTAGTTTAAATCAATGGCACCACCATCTCACTTATATTCAATGTATTTCAGCCCTGAAGAACCAATATAGCAATATCATGGAAATATTATGAGTGCTCTAAAAATCCAGGTCTCACTTTATTTACTCTGATTAGCAATTTGCCACTTATTTATCATGAGGGCTCATTAATCTCTCTTCAATATAGTTCAAAATGTCATGCGAACCTCTATCCATAATATAATAGTGCTTATCAAGGTGTCAAAACCCATAATCTTGACTCTCATGATTAATAATAATCTAGAACTATAAGAAGTCATTGCCAAACTGGCCAGACCTGTTCCAGAAGCCCAATCCTGTGAGGGGCGGGAGGCAGGCGGGCACCTAGGGTGCTGTCTCAAGTCAAAATGCCGAGGTCTGAACTGATCTTCTCCTTCCCATCGCGACCCGGGGCAGATGCCCGAGCCCAGCGGAAGGTTTACTGCTCATGAGTCGAGTGCCCCAGCGCGGGCTTGGCACAGGGTGCTCTCTAAGCGAGTTTTACATAAGCAGTTATCAACAGGAGCGATCTTCTTCCCACTCTGCTCTGTCGCCTTCCTAGTATCGCAGCTCTCCGATGAAGCCCTCAACACTCCTCTGCTGCCCAGCTCTGTGAGAAGCACCCCTGCGAGGTGACAGGCTAGCGGGACGCTGATGCACCCCATGGGACCGTCGCTGGCATCCACTCTAGGAAGACAATCTGCTTCTGCTTGGCTATTAACAGCCACTGCGTTGACTGGACTCTGTATGAAGCTATGGCAAGGGGTACAGGCAAATAATTATATTCGATTCACGATTTATAGTACAGACTGAAGTGTATGCATTTCAAAAGCATTCTCTACAGATTATAACAGATTAAACTTAACTGGACAAATTTAGTGAGGCAGAGGTTCTCTAGTCAAATGCAACTTTGAGCCCTGTATTTCCTGTATCTGATTTTCCTTGAAGTCATTTTTTCCTTCTTATGTTCTAAATATTTAACAGTCTTAGGCTGATAAGAAGCAAATCTGGTAACTAATAAATTCATTTTCCGTAATTCCTAGGTGTTGCTATATCTATGATCCAGACCAACCAGTCATGTTCCATTTCTGTAGTTTTGGTTTGGTTTTTTAGTATCAAATTTTAAGTGTTTATAGAAAGTTCCCTTGCGGTACGGGCACTGCGATGTGCCTGAATGCTCCCTCAGCAGCCGTGGGTAACAAATAGTGACTAAGGGACAAGTCACATCCTTCAATCTCCGTGCATCACACAGCACTGGGAACTCGGGCAGCAAAGAACAAGAAGAAAAAGCACAGAAATGCCAACAAGTACAGCGACTCTGGTAGAGACAAGCCTGCCAAAGAAAAGTGACAGTCTCCTTTGCAAAGAAAAATTGCCATCACTGGGAGGTGAGTCCACTCCAGGCAGACCAGACCAGGTCCAGCGACGTGGCCTGGACACAGATGGCAGCTCTTGGAGGCGCTCATTGTGGAAGCAGCTGGCAGCTTCTGCCCCCCTCTTCGCTGAACGGACCCTAGCGTAATGCAGGCCCTGCACAGCGGTGCGGTGAGCTTGTTTCATGCTTCTTCTGTGTAAGAAACTGCAGACTTTCCAAGGGAAGGAAGCAACTGTTCTTTTTTAGATCCTATCCTCTGTCGCACCACTCAGACACCATGCTTGTTTCGAGTAAGTCACAGTTCATTGGTAATCTTCCTTATGGAAATTCTGCTAGGCCTGTGTGTGTGTGTGCATGCATGTGTGTGTGTGTGTGTGTGCGCGCGCGCACACACACACACACACACACACACCCCTTGGGAATAAACATTCTTACCTTTGCATCTCCGCCCATTCATCTGTGATGCTAAGAAGTCATTCCTTCACTGTGATCAGTCTGGAGCACATACGAGATGAAGAGTTCCTTGCAGAGCATGAGTTAGGGACACGGCAGAGAGGACAGTGGGCGTGCTAGATCCCTAGCAGAGCTTCCACTTGGACGAAGCCCACGCTCACCGCATTAACTAACACATAAGCAGTGAACAGTGCAGGGCAAGCTCCTGAAGGCGCCTCAGTAAGGCTGGAGGCAGGCTCCCCACTTCCTGGGCTGACCCTGGGATAGTGACCTTCAAGGGCTATGAAGGTCATGTGGGGCTACAAAGGCTGGAGGACGGGACACAGAACGGGAGGAGACCCATGGGCAGCCCAAGCTGGGGGCCTGGCAGCTGGCTTGACTCACTCCTTCTGGATCTCGTTCCGCCTAGGAACGAAAGCGGTGATCTTCCCAGGTGCATCGTTCTCTGCCCCAGATGGGAACACGCGTAGTTCAAGCCTGCTGCCCTGGATGCCTAATGGCCGTCAGCACAGAGTTGGTCTGGGACTGCGCCACGCAGATCTGCACGAGGCCTGACTGTCCAACCCTCGAAAGGGAGGCCAGAAAGCCAGTAGCCTGTATTTTCAGAATTTCCACACAGGCTCCAATCATAGCTTTTTCCCTTTGGGAAAAAAAATGTTAACATTCACATGCTAAGCGTGGGCAAGGATACGGGATCTGCAGCCACCGGGGTGGTCCACAGCAAGCCTCGGGCCTCCACCCACAAGAAGCCCCTGGGGCAGCTTGGCACGAGGCAGAAGGGAGCAGTATAGTCGTGGGAATTCAAGCCACAACCTGGGCTCGCTGCAGGTACAGCACGGCAGAGGCCGTCCACCAGCTCCCCTGGCTCATGTGCCTGCTCCACATCAAGGATGGGAAGACACCAGGGCTAAGAAAGACTCCTCTGGTCACTGCACTGGGGACAACTGATGTGCAGGGGACAGGCCAACCGGTGCCTCTTCCTGTTCTGTATCAACATCAAAACAGCAACGTCACTTCAACTTTGAAGTCTAACATGCTCAGGTTAGGTGTATGTGATGTGTTTACTTAGGCTGGGAAGGACAGAACAGGCTGAGGAAAGCTTTCGGCTGACCCAGCGACACGCAAAGCCCTGCTCCCCCACTCTGCAGACACCCAGCACCCCTGGGTGTCCACAGAGGTGAGCCCACAGCCTGGGAAGGCCCCTGGAGCCTCTGTGATCCATGCAGGGTACCGTGTGACCGTGACCCCAGGACTCCTGGCCAGGTGCCCCCTAGGAGGGACAGCAGGTCTGGAAGATGACCTGGGAGGCTGTGTGAGACCACAGGTGTTTTCTCTGGGAGAGGCGTGCTGGAAGCCAGCGCTGCTTCTAGCTGTGTCTTTTCAGGACCTAGCATTTTCTTTCTTCGGTACAGGGACACACGAGCGTAGGAAGGAGAGCACTGGTGCT
>PVKN010006120.1:0-29201 GCA_004027915.1 Capromys pilorides
GGTTAATACAAATTTTACACATACACACACACACACACACACACACACACACACACACACACTATCTCAGACTTTCCAGAAGAAAAACATCCCAGCAGACGCCTTGGGTTTTGTCCAATAAGTAAATTCTGAACTTTTTGCTTCCAGAGGTATGAGATAATTTGTTTTTAAGACATCCAATTTTCATGTTACAGTGATAACTGAAGGAAACACAGTCCTTTGTCAACTTTATCAGTCAAATGTTGCACACTTACCCAGGATACTGGGAATCAGACCCTGAGGCCATGAAGACCTAAGCTTTGGGCTAACCAAGACAATATACTGAGCAGGGCAGAGTCCGAAGATGTACAACACCTATCTGCAGGCCACAGCTGAGCAGAGAAAGTAGCTCTGGAGGCCCCTGCCTCTGGATTTCACACAATTTAAGACAAAAAGCAGTGATATAGTTCATTACCTGTGGCCAAAAAACATCTTACAGGATAAGTGTCCCTTGATATCCACCAGTCATTCCAAGTCACAATCCAGGCATCCTAGAGGCAGCTCTCACAGGTGACCAGGCCCTTCAGGCAGGATGACCCTCACTAACCTGACTCAGAATCACTCTTTGAGAGGTAGATATCACAGTGCAGAAACTCACTCTGTTCAGCAGGAATAGCACAGGCACCTGGGCTGCAATCTCAGGGGCACAGTCATAGAGTTGTAGGCGACAGATAATCCAGTCTCAAGAGTCTGGAGTGAAATCAAGCTGCAGGAAGCAATAAGTGGTGTTTTCAGTGTTGTTTTTCTATGTTACTGGACTTTAATTTTTTTCTTTTTTAATTTTGAGCCAGCATCTCAGTAAATCACCAAGTTACCCAGGGTAGCTCAAACCTAGAATCCTCTTGCCTCTGCCTCCTAGAATTCATCACCATACCTAGCTGAAACTCTTTTGAACTAGTAATTTCTGTGGACATTTTGCAAGTTTGACTCCAACTTGTCCCTGTGAAAGCCAGAAGTTACTTCCCTCACATTTCGAGGAGGGAAGTACAAAGCCATGTGTGTTGTATGTTGTAAGTCGGTGCTGAAAGAAACGACAAGATGACCCAATGAATTTAGCTTCAGAGGTCTCACTGAGATTTGTCTCCAAGTGAGCCCAGAGCCCCAGAAGCATCTGTTTTATTTAGGGCTTGGAACGTGCATAATCATCTTAGTAAAGAAAGACTACAATCTCTATTGACCTTCACCATTTGTCTAATGCTAGGTTCACACCAATGTTAATTAAAAAGATTCCAAGCAGGGGAGGAGACAACAATTAACATCCCAAGCAAGGGAAAAGACAACAATCAAGGAGCCATCAGGATAAGCTGCTATCTGCTCCTTGAAACCCAGCTTTCTGGAATCCCCAAGCAACAGACTACAACTGTCCCTGGGCTTTATTGTTCTCTGCTTAAGTGCTAATTGGGCTTTTGTCTTATCTCTACACATGTGTAAGGCCTAAACCTCTCAGAAGGCTTCACTGTAATTTAATTAGCTATTTTATTGGATCTGGTGATAAATCTGGAAAAAATGACACTTTTAAATAGTAGCCTACTATCCTGAAACATAAGCATTGTCATCTATATAAACTCACAATCATTTCCAAAACCTATTTTTATATAAGCCCTCTACATTTTACAACAGATGAATCTCATTTTTTATGATTCTACTACAAGTCTTTTCTCCCAATATATTTTTTACAGCTATAGAGAAGACTTTGCATATACATACTTGAGTGTTGATTTATGTCAATTTGTTTCTCAGTCTGCCTGGTTTATGTTGACCTCAAAGTGATTTAAAAACTTTTCCTTTGGGACTATGAGACATGAGAGAAAAAGAGAAAAAAAGCATAAGCAAATAGGGCCTTTGCACTGAGGAACCACCTACTGAACTTGCTAAATCCCTAAGGTACTTAGAGTAAGTCTGAATTTGAGATCTTCCACCATGGTATGTAAGTCAGTTTCACAAGCTCATTTGTAACTAAAAGAACAACTAAAAATTTTAAAATTCAGACTAGTGAGAGCAGCTTTTCTTCTTTGGTTTGAATGTACACAGGCGTTCAGTGATGTGGAACGGACTATAAAAAAGACTGGGGGCTCAGGGAAATAGCTCAGAATAAGAGCATACCTGGCAAGCACAAAGGCCTTTCAATTCCCAGTCACACACACACACACACACACACACACGACTGAAGAAAAACTAGTAAATTTTCATCGAGAGGGAATGGTAGACTTCCTAAGGTAAGCAGAACTGCTTAAGAGGGTTGTACTCAAGACCAGCAGTATGTACCCAGCTTGCTCTTTGCATTCTCGTGTCCAAGAGACAAGACATCCTCACACTGACAACAGCAAGGGGGAAGCCAGAGCCCAGTGCTGAATGACATCAGGGGTCAGAAGCAGCACAAAGAATGACACATTTGCAGATTTTCCATACTGTGAAGAAACCCGTTTATGGGGCTTTTCAGTTTTCTGCAACCAGTTACACATGGCAAATACAGAAGGCTATGAACTGGAGCATTCCAAACCCTATTTACTCTACAGACTTTCAACATTATACCTTCAAATAGGTTGGTTTTGTCTTTGTTTTTGTTTTTTTTGGAACCAGGGATTGAACTCAGGCCCTTGCACTTGTCAGACAAGTGTTTATTCTACTGAGCTATCTCCCCAGACCCTCAAGTAGTCTGTTTTCTAGAGATCACTGTTCTCAGCTTCTGCTCACAATTCAATTTCTTTGCCTTTTCTCCTGTGCCTTTCCTCCTGTTGGCCTTACCTTTGACGTTGGAAATAAACATGTAAAGCACATACAAATAGCAATAATAAGTAGAACAAAAAGCTCCTTTTGTAAGAAATAGCTGTAACACTAGACTCTGGGTAAAATTTAGACAAAAATACAGACTTTATTAACTGCAACAACAATCAAGGTGACAAGATGTAGCAGAAGAGCGGTCATTTCCACCCTGGGAATAAAAATTAACACGCCCTGGGTCCAGCTTAGCAAGCAATGCGCAAAGGAGCATGGGGAGGGCTCCTACATCCTGCAGAAAATCTAGGACAGAGAAGGATGGGGATCAGTGAATCCGGAGCTCCAAGTGGGAGAGAGCATTAGAGCACCCAGTTTCTGGGAAGCCAGAACCACACGGGACAGGGGACCCGAGAAGTCAACAGTCATCTATGAAACGACAGATCACGTGGCTGCGCCGGCTACAAGCTGAGGTCTTGGCAGATAGTCCCTACGCGCATACTCGCGTACAGGACCAGGGGTGCAGTGAACCCAGCGCTTCTCTTTAGATCTCATGGGCCTCCCCAAATCTCCCAGGGACTGGGGCACACTCTGCTCCACTCACACCTCTGGCAGTCCTGCAGCTTCCAGGACCTAGCGTGACGCTAGGACCGGCCCTCCGCACTTTCCGCTCTGCCAAGGCTCTCCCAGGCCTAGGCTCCGCCCTGACGAACCCACCCTGCCCTTAAACTGGCCGACTTGTAGCCCCACAGTATAGAACTCTCAGACGGCAGAGTCTAGCTCCGCCCCGTCCAGGAAATAAGAAGGCCATTAGCTCCGCCCACACAATTTCCTCCCGCGCTGTCCCCGCCCCCTACACCGAGGTGCGCCTCCAGCTAGACCTGCCTCCACACTTCCGTCTTAAGTCTCTGAATTCAAGGCTCCGACTGACCAACGCCCCCGCCACTTCCGGCCCGCCCCTCTTCGGTCCGCCCCTTTTTTGAACTCAGGTCTCCCCACGCAGTGGTCAACTTTGGAGGAATGCACGATTCCGTTCCCGCTTCAGTCGCTGCCACGCAAGTGCTGGGCCTTGGCAATAAGTGCAGGTAACTTCAACCCGAGGGCTTCCCCTGTGCCGTTTGGTAGTCGACCACACCCAGTCACTGCCGATCACTACTCGGCCGGACTCCCAGACGGCACGTCAAGGTAACCGCTGATGGCGGGCGCGCAGGGGCCTCTGGGAGTTGTAGTCCGGCTACGCGCTGACGCACTGCGTCGCGGCTGTCGGGCGCCATTGTGCGGCACGAGCGGGTGAGTACAAGGTGGGCTGCCCCTTTCGGCGTCTGCAGGTTGAGCGTAGCCTCAGGAATGACGTATGCGTTTCTGGGATGTCGGGCGTAGGCGACCCGAGCCCGGCATTCTGTTGCTGGGGTCCCGTGGTGCCTTCCGCTTTGAACCTGCGCGCCGTCCCGTCTTTGGTTTCCCAGGATTCCGCTCGCCGCAAGGGTCGCTAAGGACTGGGACAGCATGGCCGCCATTCTACTGAAGCCGTGGTTCTCTGTGAGTAGCGGCTCTTGAATTCTGAGCCCTCGCCCTTGAGGGCCGCAGCGGGTGGAACTGCCCCTCACCCCTAGAGGCCCCAACAGGGGCCCGCCTACGAGAGGAGCTGCTGTGCTATCCTGGGGTGGATCTAAGAGGGCAGGCAAAGACTTGTCTTGGTAACGCTTAGACTTCAACATCTACTTTGGAGTCAACCGTGAAGTAATGTGAAGCCGCGCCCGGTGGAACATTCCTGTAATCCCACCAGGAGGCTGAGGCAGGAAGATCGAGCCCAGCCTGGGCAATTTGGAGATTTAGGAGCTCCTGTAACAAAATTTTAAAATAAATAAATAAATTGAAATTGTAAAAGGGCTGGTGATGTTACTCAGTACAAAGGCCCTGTGTTCAATCCCCACTACTGTGGGAAGGAAAAGTGTGTTTAGTTCAATAAAAAAACAGGGAGGTGGAAGTGGATGGCTGGTATACCAAGTGAAAGAGGTGGAAGCCAGGGGGTCAGAGATGGGGCATGAAAGCTCGACTGTGTTGATTCAACTAGGAATTCTCTTCAAATTAAGTGAACAGGTTTTCACAGACCAGAGGTCTCACGTGCCCTCCTTGCTGTGACCCGAATAGAGTGAGCCTTAGATTACCTCAAGTATTCAAAGATAGGAGCACAAGATGAAATAGGCAAAATGCTCTCGAGTCATCCAACTCCCCCTCTTTCTGTCACCACGGAAGAGGTTCTGCCCTAGCTGAACAGGATCCTGTGGGTTTTAGGAACCGGTGGACTTTGAAGATATAACCCTGGCTTTTACCCCGGAGGAGTGGGGACTGCTGGACCTCAAACAGAAGTCCCTGTACAGGGAAGTGATGCTGGAGAACTACAAGAACCTGGTCTCAGTGGGTAAGGCTGGCCTCCATGCCAAAGATCAGTGCTTTGCCACGCCGAAGGTGCTGTAGAGGTGGCTGCTTGGGCTCAGGCTTTAGGAGCCTGAATGGAAGGATTTGAAGGCATTTCTTTGTACCCACAGGAAAAAGGCAGTTTCTCAGTATGACTTCTGAAGCTTCACTGAATCTATCCTTCCAAGCTCTTGAATGCTAGGGTTGGCTTGTTGGGGATGTTTTCAGCTGCAAAAGTGGATGTTTTTGTTTTGTAGTGGTTCTACAAGGTGAGGTCTCCGTGTCCCATAGCTCAGATGTGTACTCTGTTCATCACAGTTCCTGATCCCTTTTGCCTCTGTGGTTCTTGTTAACCATTCTGTCATCTGGCTAGTCATTGCATCACTGTTGTTCCAAGCTTTGTGTATGTATTCAAGGCATAAACAAGGGAAAGGGACATCCTGGCCAGTTCTTTTACAGCTGTTACTTTTAGCTAAAAAGCAGGAACTTTTCCAAACTGTCACACTTGCACCCTCCAGTCACCTCTGTTCTTAAAGAGTCTAGTAAATCTGACAAAAGGGATGATTGTGGTCTATGTGACTGCTATAAGACCAAAGTGTTCTCATGCCTTAGCAATGGAGAAGCCAGAGACAGTGTGTATTGCACCAGGACAGCATTGCTTTTCTGAACACAGACTTCCCCAAGTACTATCTCTTTTCCCTTGAGCAGAACATCAGCTTTCCAAGCCAGATGTGGTATCTCAGTTAGAGGAGGCAGAAGACTTCTGGCCGGTGGAGAGAGAGATTCTTCAACACACAATTCCAGGTGAGAACCAGGCACATGGGAGTTCTGCAGGGCATGGGCCAACTGATTAAGCAGAGATTGGTGTCTTAGAAGAAGCGAGAATATGAAAACCAGGTGAGGTGCTGTGGGGAGACTCAAGCTCCAAGTTTACCTCTGACTTCAGCAATGTCCTGCTTGGTTGAAAGTGAACCTGTTGCTGGTGGCAGGTAGTTAACATTTTGACAATAGAGTCCTTCACTTCTCCTACTCATCATCTGCTGTTCTTTCTGTGTATAATCATTTATAATTCCTAGTATATTCTTTGGCCAACATACTGGGTTTTTTTGTAGGACTGCACATTTGATTTCTCTTGTCTTCATGGATATTTAAATAATTGCAAAGAACTGCCCTGTATACACTGTTCTGCATGTGCAAGTAGGGCTTTTTGTAGGTTGTATTTCTAGAAATCAATTCGTAAGATTCACAAATGAAGAAGTTAAAAATCTGGTAGCAATAAATTGCTGTCTAAAAGCTTTTGTAGTACATAATGCATAATACACTGAGGTGTACTAGAAGTCCTCAGCAGCAGCAGTTTGTAATGTTGTTTTTAAGGTTCGTTTGTCTTATAGGCAAAGGAAAATGTGTTCAGTTCAGTTCACATTTTTTTCTTGACCAGCAAAATGGCTCAAATATTTAACCTCCGCCCTAGTTTTCTTTCTTGCATGGTACTGAGTATTGAAACCAGGGTTTTATGCATTCTAAGCAAATGTTTTATATCCCTACCTCTCTTTAAACTTATTTTAAATTTTGAGACAAGATCTTGCTAAGTAGTCTAGGCTAAAGTGAAACTTGTAATCCTTCTGTCTCAGCTTCCTATATAGCTGGGATTATAGACATGCACCATCATGCCCAGCTATTTCACCAGTTTGATCTTATGGGGGGGGTCCTATGTATTTTAAATCGTACTACTAAGAAAACTATATATATATATATATACACATATATATATGTGTGTGTGTGTATATATATGTGTGTGTGTGTGTATATATATATATATGTATACATATATGTATATGTGTATATATATATATCTCCAACAGTTTTGAGTATTTGTTTTTTTGTGGAGACAGGGTCACATTGTGTATTTCAGGCTGGCCTGAAACTGACAGCAGTCCTGCTTTAGCTTCCTGAGTGCTGGAATTGCAGGTGTGTGCCATCATACCCAGCTCTGTTGTATTTTTAAGTAATCATTATATGGAAGATTTTTTTGTTTTTATTTTTCAGACAGAGTTTTTTCTAAATTGTCTAGCCCAGGCTCATACTTGAGCTTCATACCTCAACCTTCCAGAGTGCTGGTATGCTGATATTGTAGGTGTGTGCCACCCTCAGTGCAGAAAATTTGTAACTCAAAGAAGTTTTTATTCTGGGTTTCTTATGTAGGCAGCTTGTTCACATACTTTCATGTGTTCAAGCATTTTTTAATTTTCATTTAGTTTTAATTTATTTGAGATTTTTTTAATATAAAACATGGGGCACAAATTCTTTCAGTATCATCATCTGACTCAGTTCTTGTTTATTGGAAGTACTGTCTTCAATGGATTAAATTCCTGTAACCATAATACATAGGTCTCTTCTAGATTCCTTGAACTTGTCTCTGAGAAAACCATATTTGTGTACTAACTAGAGCTTCATAATGAGCTTGGATAAATATTTGTTGCCCTGGTAGTGTTAAAAAACAAAAAAGCCACTGTCATTGGCCATCTAGTTCTTCAGGTGAACACTTACATTACCTTATCTGGGCTAATTGAGAAAATTCTGTTAGAGTGTATCAGACTTACGATTGGACTGTTGTTATCACATCTATTAGTTGATTCCGGGTTTGCACAATTGCTCCCAATGAACTTGTCACATTGCTAAATTCTTTTATTGTTTATAACAGTTGTGTTTCTCATTAGATATCATGGTAGAAAGTTATTTTAGCAATGTGTATAAAAGGAGAGGCAGTTATATTTTTATCTATTTGAACAGTTTTGTAGTGCAATTGGTTAAGGAAGCAGTGGTGTTTCAAAACATGCTTATAGTTGTAAAGAATGAGTATCTAATTTGATACAAGTTGGAAAGTTCTGAGTTTTGAAGAGCATGATTCTAAATTGTTACAGGTCAGTTTTTATTTCAATAATTAAGGTCATCCAGCTTTCTCTAATGAGCAAAAGCAACTAACATGCCTAGTTTACCTTTTATACTAAGCATGGTATGCCTAGCGATTTTAACCTTGAATTGTTCAGGTGATATAGTAGACATAAAACTAACTATCTTGTAAGGTGCTGTTGGAATCCCTTGATTTTAAGAATTTCTGTTGCAGTATTCAGAGATTAGGAAGGTTCTGTAGTTCTTTGTGTTTGCTGTCTTTATCAAGTGTGCTGGCTATAAAACACTGGCTGATTCTTTACTCTGAGTTTTTGTATGAGTCTCATTGGAACCCCCTGCTTTTGGTATGTTTAGCTATGAAATCGCCACTTGGTCCTTATTGTTAATTTACCACCAGATGGAGTGACTAGAGTCTCTGAATATTTGCCTTTTCTGGACCATATTTGTGTTTTATCTACATTTTAACTTGATAGTTCAAGTGTTTTCTAGAAAGGCCTGCATTTTTGAGATGAGATTTCCCTATGCAGTATGTAGTTCAGACTGACCTTGAATTCACTGTATATCCCTGGCTGGCCTTGAACTCAGTGATGCTACTGCTTTAGCCTCCTGAATGCTAGAATTACAGGCCTGTGTCACCATGCCCATCTATCCTATTTAAAGTCTTTCTGTAGGCATATATCCCCAAACTATGTCAGATCTCCAATAGTGCAAGCCCTTCTCAGTCTGGTTTCTGTCCCTTGGTTTCTTCCCTTGCTCCAGCCCACTTCTCCCTTCCACCCTGGAGCTCAAGTCCTCCTGGCCATGCACTTTTAGTGGTCTAGAGTTCCTTGACTCTGGCTGTTGGAGAAGGATAGACTGTGAACATCTGTAGTTCTCCACATCTGAAAAGAGCTGTCTTCTCAGATGGGAAGAGAGAGGGTAGTATTCCAGGATATAACTCAGGTGAGAAGCTCCAGGGTGGTTTCTTGAGACTGTTTCTGAGATGATGGGAACCTGAATCATTTGCTCTGTTAGAGGGTCCTTCACGAATTATATTCCATATATTTCACAAATATGAGGGCTTCTGCCTTTTTCTGCAACATAGTAAATTAACAGTTGATAAACCAAAGCCCAAACATAATCCCTGCAGCTATAGGCCTCATAGTCTAGCATAAATGATGGCCTACAAACAGGTTCCTCAAATATAAAGATAATCTGAGACACACCAAGAAAAAGAAAATGTGAATTGGGCAGCAAGGAGAAGTTGTTCAAGGGGGCATGTTGTCACGGTGTAGACTTGACATTTAGCTGATTTCTTCAGGCAGAGAAAGTCTAGATATTAAAAAGTGATAGTAAAGAGAGTTCTAGAATGACCATAAAATGGGAGAGAGATACTTTTCAGCGAACAAATTGTCAGTGAGTTAAGAGTAGGTAACTGGAGCATGAAGACATGCAAATTATGTTTGGAGAACCCCCAGCCTCATGAGCTGTTAAGTGAAGTTTGATTTCTATTCCCTTTTTTTTTTTTTTTTTTGTCTCTTTGAGATAAGGTCTTACTATGCAGTTCAGGCTGGCCTTGAGCTCACTTTTGTAGCTCAGGCTGGTCTTGAACTCACACCAATCCTACTGCCTCAGCCTCCCAAGTGCTGGGATTACAGGTGTGCGCCATCACACCTGGCCTTTTATTCCTGAGTTAGGCAGTGACATGCTTTTCATCTGAGGAACTGTGAAGCCCTGGCAGTTTGTGAAGAAAGCACTTCGGAAAGGCAAAGACAGACAGGAGGATGGCTTGTCATCTGAGGGAGAAGTAGTTGCGAGAATAGTAGCAGGTTGGGGAGAAGCAGAGTTAGATTGACTCACAGGGGACTCAGTGAAGCTAGGTAACTAATTGGCTTAGAGGAACAGAAGAAAACTGGTGGGAATTCCTCACTAGCAAGCTAAAACATTACAGGATTTCTTGTAAAATCCTTTATAATCTTTAAACTTAAAAATGCATCCCTTTTGTATGTTTGTGTTTTGTTTGTAAATATGAGGGAGAAAAAATTATTCCTAAATTTTCATATTAGCCAAATTAAATGGAATGGTCTGGCAAAGTCAGAATACTTTGAAGCACAGAAATACATGTTTGTTTTTTATGTAGAAATATTTTTTAGCCAAAAGTTGTGCTAATCATGCACCTTCATTTAAGTGTGTGAATCACCCTATGTCATTACTGGTTCTTTCCATGAAACATGCCTGAGGGGGTTGTGGAGACAAACGAAATGGTTTAAGAGAATTTTAGAAAAGCATATTCTACCATTAAATGAAACATCTACCCTTCCCTTGCTTTGCCTCTCGTTATCGTACAGAACAGGATTTTAATGCAAAGATAAACCTTTTCGAGAACTAAGCTTTGGGTGCCTCTTGAACTTTTTATCATGGCTAAGATGCTAACAGGGACTCTGTAGAAGCAGGAGAGTGGATAAATGCTAAGACAAATAACACCAGAAAAGCATGAACTGGTCAAGATAATATGGTACGCAAATTGAAATAGTCATCTGTTGTCACTTGGTATTCCTTCAGAAAAGAGCAAATCATTTCACGTTTTCAACTTAAAACATTACAGAGGATCAAAAATTGGAGCCCAGCATGGGCAACTTAGTGAGATCCTGTCTCAAAGTCAGTGTTTTATAAAAGACTTCAGGATGTAACTCAACGGAAACACTCTGAACTCAATACCCAGTATGGTGGGGGTTGGTGGTGGTGGTAATAAGCCTTTCAAATATGATTGTGCCAGCTGTTCAAAGCTTAGTAAAAATAACAGAGGATTTTGTGAGTTTTTGAAAGTAAGAACAGCAAATTCTTCTCTGGATTTCACCTTCATATAACCTCAGGTGTGTCCTATAAGATACAAGAGTAAACTTGTGGGGAATATAGGAAATCAAAACACAGTTGTTTTATATAACATAATTATTCAAAGAACAAGGTGAAATGTTTAATGTGAGAAACCCTAATTTTGGTGCAATATGGCCTTTTTATGTAAGAGGAGGCTCATACAAAAAATTGACCTGTAAAGATCTTGGACAGAAAAGGTATCTCTTTTTTGTTGTATTTGGTACAGGGTATCCCTACACGGATCAGACTCGTAGCAATCCTCCTGTGTTCAGCTGTATGCGACCATGTCCTGACTTGGTGGCTGGTTTAGCACACCCAGGGACAGGGCTGGCGCAGTGTGTGATGTCAGGGATCAAACCCCAGTCCCAGTGCTTAGTCTGCTGAGCTATCTCACCAGCCCCCCCAAAAATTACCTTTGATGAGTTTTTCAGTTTTTCTTTGTTGTGAAAAGGATAAAGGGGAGAAATCTAATGATCCCCCCCGCACCTCCCCGAACTGGGGATTGAACTCAGGCCCTTTTGCTTGCCAGGAAGTGCTTATCCCACTGAGCTATCTCCCCAACCCCCTCACTAATGATTGTAGCAGGAGACTTCTGACCTAACTCAGACTTACTTTAAGAGAATTCATACTGGACAAAAAAATTACAGTTATATTGAGTTTGGAGAACATCTTACACAAAATACTGTAATGTACTTTTGAGACCTCAGAAACCATAAGAATGTGATTGCAGTGGGACTGCGCATTCTTTATCCAGCATCAGAGGAGTAGTGTGGAAGGGAAACTAAGAATATAATCACTGTTAGGAAGGTGTCCAGTGTCAACTAACTGACAAGCAACCTACAAACAGGACTATCTGGAAACCCTTCAGTAGGAGTCCTCATTGTGTTGTGTGTCAGAGAACTCATATGGGCCAAAACCATTGGAATGTCACCTCTGCAGGCAAATCAATAGCATTGGCTCTTACCTTACTTGATGAAGTGAAAAAGCTTAATTGAAAAGAATTCTTCTGAATAATAAAATGAAATGACCCATCCTATTTTTACATCAGATGTGGCACAGAAAGCAAACCACTACATAAAGTTTTAAAAATGTAATAATACGTACTAGTTGTAGAACAAATCAAATATTTTAAATATGTATATCCTACTAATTTCTCTTTTAGTTCATTGAAAAACATTTGTACTAATGTTGTTTGGACAATTAAATACCTGTATCTTGTATCCTGAGTAACTCTTAAAGATAACAGCACACAATGTTTTAACCATTGTTGCTCTTGTTTAGAAAGTTTTTTTTTTTCTCTTTAAAATTAAAAAGAAAATTTTTTCTTGTGACCCAACCTGAATTTCTAGAACAAGTATTAAACAGTATAGATGAGAACAGGTTTCTTGAGATTTTGTGTCCCCATTTTGAGCACAGTGACTGAATTACTAGGAGCTCAGTAAGCTATTATCTAGTGTATGAATAGTTACGCAAATTGGAAAAGACAAAAATGTCTTAAGGAGTGTCTTTCACTGTCTGTCATGGTGTACACCTGTAATCTGGCTCTTTAAGAGGTAGAGGCAGGAGGATTGGGAGTTGGAGGTCTGGGGACTCCATTAGATGGGATCAATCAGCTACTGGGTTGAAAGCCAGTATATCTATGGTACCTAGTGGATATCTGAAGCTGTGGATACATTATCAGACCCTACACAGTATGTATATGCTGGTTTTCCCCATACTTGTAGTCACAACATAAACCTCTTACCTTGTCATAGCTTCTCTGGTATATCCAAACAGCCAGCATCACTGCTTTTGTGCTTAGTTAAGTGAGCTAAGGCTTAGCTGAACATAGGTACCGAGATACTGTAGTAGGCTATAGTTCAGAGATAGACTAAAGAAATGTCTTGGTTACTTTTCTCTCCTTGCTGGGCCAAAATACCTCATACTCAAAGTTAAAGAGGAAAAGGTTTATTTAGGTCACAATTTATGGAGGCTGTAGTCCATAATCAGCTGACTTCATGGCGGGGTAACATGACACAGGGAACAGTTTAAGACAGCAGAGCAACAAGAGCAAAAGGCAAGAGGAAGCTTCTTTTCCATGTTGTAAGCAGGCCAGCCCCACTTGGGTCGGGGTAGCACTCAACACAATCTCCTGCACTTTTCTCACCTAGGATGAGTATGTGTACCAAGTGAGGACCAGGCCTCCTGCTTAGTGGCTAGTTAAATTTCTGAATACCTCAGGTTGACAAAACATATCAGTTGTTGTATCCATTCTTTGTCAACTTGGCTACCAGACACGTTTTAAATCAGTCTTCAGACACAATGACATGCTTATTCTTATTTTAAAATTGTAAATTTTAATATAGGTTTAACAGTCCTTAAGAACCAGCATTAAAGGGGCCAGGGAGATAGCTTGTTGGCATAAATGCCTGCCTGGCAAGCACAAGGTCCTAAGTTCAATCCCTGGTACAAAAAAAAAGAGATAAGAAACAGTATTAAATCTATCAGCACTATGTTAGAACCGTAACATGCTGCTCCTTGCCCCCCTTAGCTACATCCCCTTATGTTGAGGGCATTTGAGAGAATCAAAAATTGTAATAGTTGCCAAACTTCTAATAGTTTCACTGTTACTAAAAAGTACCAAGTCTCCTCCAAGATGTAAGGCACACTCTTAGCTGCAAGCCCCTACACAAATGAAAAGTTAAACACTTCCAGTGTTCAGTGGCACAAGATAATCATTTTCGTGCCCAAAGTTGCGAAGGGGAATACAAAGGAATAAGACCAAAGCAAGTCCGTAACCCAGAAAGGCAAACATCTGAAGCAATCTGTGGCAAGTTATAAGTTTCAAAGAACTTCAGTTACAGCACTTTCACTGGTTGTAGTTCCCAATAGCTTCTCTTGTCTGGCTTTGCTCCCTCCTTGTAGGTTTCTTCAGACAATCCATATTCCTGACTTTTCCAAATTTCTGGAGTCTCCATTGCAACTTTGGCTTTGTATTCAGAGCTTTACACACTGCCCTCTCAGGCACATTGCCTGGCTTCCCAGACCTCCTGAAGTCAGGGTGGAAGCCTTCATCCCACAACTTTTGCATTCTATATACACCTAAAACTAGCACTATGTGGACACTGCCAAGGTCCGCCACCAGTTGGAGCAGTAGCCAGGCTTTCGTCTCTCTTGGCTGCAGGAGGAAAGTTACTGGATTGCTGAGCACTATGAATCCAGTTCTGAGGAACAAATTATCTGTGTTACCACCATTCTGGAACATGGTGCTCTGGGGCTTTCTCCTCAAAGCAACTTCTTTTACTTTATAGTTATGAAGCTACAAAGGGTGGAGTCTTGCTGCTTCTTGTGATGCTCTCAGGTGATCTGTTATATTCTGTTCCTTTTCAGGAACCAAATCTCTGCACGTACCTTTACAGTCCCCAAACTTACTGTACCTTTTGCTGGCAAACTCAACATTTTAAGTCAGTCTTTTGAGCTCTTTGCTCTTGATTTGCAAAATAAATATGGTTAAAAAACTCCAACAATCACTGCACCACAGCCTCAACATTCAACTGCCCTGAAATTTCTGCCAGATTAGTCCTCCAACTTTAATCTCAGTCTCAGGCAGTCACTGAACATGAGCAAAATGCACACAAATTTTCAGTCAAGCCAAAACAAACATCATCTGGACTCCAGGAGCTAATATAGCCCTTCTTCCCTGCAGAAACCTAAATCTGGTCTTTACTGGCAGGGTGTTTTAATCTACCTTCTAGTCTTCTGAGCTCTGACCAGAATCTCCCATACAGGACAGCCTAAGTTGTTCTAGTGCTTATCTTTCAAGCAACATGTCTGAACCTTTCCAAACTTCCCTCAAGTCATTCCTAAAGGCTTGTAAATGACATGGTCAGGTGTAGTCATAGCAACAACCCTATTCCTGGTTCCAGATTCTATTTTAGTTATTTTTCTCTCTTTGCTGGGACAAAATATCCAGCGCTCAAAATTAAGGGAGAAAGGTTTGTTTAACTCAGTTTGTCCATAATCAGCTGGCTCCAGTGCAGGATGGCATAGCAGAGGGGCAACAGTTTAGGGCAGCAGAAGACAGCAAGAGATAGGGGTGGTGAAGCAAACCTCTTTTCCTTCCTTACATTGTATGCAGGCTACCCCAACCCCACCAAGTTGGGTATAAATCACACCATCTCCCTGCCCTCTTACATACGCCAGGGTTGTTGACAAAGTAAGGACCCTGGCTCCGTGCTGAGTCGCTTAAACTTCTAAGTTTCTTAAGATGACAAATGAACATCCTAAGAGAAAGGCATGTCCTTTAAAACCTAGGATATAGAACTGCCTAATTGCTTAGTTAAGGCTATAGACTTCTGAACACAACGTACTAGCCATTATAGGGACTAAACTCTTAAATGACTACTACAAAATGACATATGCATTTTGATACACTGGGCAACTGGTTGATACTTGTCTTGGGCAGGATAGAGCAAAATAGCAAGAGATTCTGTTAATTCTACTAAGAATGGCATATAACGTAAAGATAAATTTCTGGAATTTTTTATTAGTATTTTTGGACCATTGTACTGAACACATACTGATAAATATTATACAGCTCTGGGTGGGTGGGTCACACTTGTGGACTGAGTGGATCAGAAACCACATTCACCTCTACAGGCTGTGAATTTAGTACTTACTATTGTTTCCATGAAGTAGAACAAATGGTTTCTGGACTTGCAGAGTGCTAAGCATTACCTTGGAGGCACTGGGTTATGGTTGTTGGTTAAGCAGTCTGAGTTGCATAAAGTGACAGGGGCAGTCACTTCCCCACCAGTTGGTAGGACTGTGCTGTCCTTTGTTCTAAGACATCCATTTGGTGGTGTCTTCTTGATAACTAAGGCCAAATGGTTATATAGGGGAGGGGAAGGAAGGGATAGTAGCTATATAACCACTGTGCTTCCAGCACCTGCAGGACAGAGCTGCAGTCTCTGACTTCCAGACACAGGCTCAGAGGGTGTCCCAGGATAGGCTTTTGTAGACACACTTCAGCAGTTGACATTTCTGAGTAGGCCCTCAGTAGATTCTGAAAAAAGTGCCTTGGTGCCCTCCAAAACTATACACAATCAAGATTAGATGACTAACAAATCATGTATAAAAAAACCTCACAGATGTTTTCCAAGGAGTAAAGCACTAAATAAAACCCCCATCCTTGACTAAGGAAACAAAACCTTAAAAAGTTGTAAGTATGAAGCAAGATTTAAGATTATTTTTAGGTACCATTTGTAATAGTCACTTAATGATGCTGGTACAGATCCACCAAGGAGCCTAGGTTCAGTCAAGTGCTTAGTTTTATGCTTATGGATCTCTGATAAATTCCTATGTCTGGCCTCCTGGGTTCCCCTTGGCATAATTATGCTTAAGAGTATGAATTGGAAGAAAATAAATTAACATACCTGGTAGTCATCGGGTGTGGGTAGAGGAGTAAGCCTCCAGAAGTCATAATAGGAAGGAACTGAGTAACTGAGAATTTAGTATAAGGTCTACTGGATATAAATAAATGGAGTTTCTGGGTTGCTTGGTTGGTTAAGTGCCGGGTATTGAACCCAGGGCCTAGTGTATGTTAGAAAAGTGCTCTGCCACTGAGCTGCTGTACCAGCCCCACCATGAATCTTTGATTTTAACCATTCTGGTGGCTTTTTGGTGGGTAATAACCCTTTTCTTGTGTTTGTGAGGCATTTTGTCTTTCTCTGCTTTTCACTTACAGAATGTCCTGGTGCTCAGTCTCCACTGGGCTCTCTTCCTTCTGAGAATTCCCTAATAAACATCAAGGTTGTTGAGGTCCTCACCCTGAACCAGGAGGTAGCTGGTCCCCGGAATGCCCAAATCCAGGCCCTTTACGCAGAAGACAAGGGCCTGAGCACCAACACTATGGGGGAGCCAGGTCAGCAACCAGGAAAGCATCCAACAGCCCCTGAAGTTGCTCGCCAGAGGTTCCGGCAGTTCCTTTATGAGGAAGCCACAGATGCCTCGGAGGCCGTTGCCCAGCTCCGTGAGTTGTGCCACCAGTGGTTGCAGCCTGAGGTGCGCTCCAAGGAACAGATTCTGGAGTTGCTGGTGCTGGAACAGTTCCTGGGTGCATTGCCTGGGAAGTTCCAGGCGTGGGTAAAGGCACGGCACCCTCAGAACTGTCAGGCAGCCATAGCCCTGGTAGAGAATATGACCTCAATGACCAAGGAAGGTGGTGAGTACCATGGAATGGTGGGGTCAAAGGTACCTTCTAAGAGGGTGCTAGAGAGGAGGGGAAGAACTATTACTACTGCACAGATTAATGGTGCCTGGTCCTGTGTGTGTTACCCAGAGTAACTAAGTGATGATACTGTACATTGTTCTTTAACAAACTTCCCACACACTTCAGTGGAAGCTCATGGATACAGTTCTTTCCTGTAATCTCTTTGAGATCCAGGCTGCACATAGCCATCCACCTCTCCAAAAGGGCTGTGGATGAAGTAGTGACCAAGACAGAGTTAAATGAGCTAGAGACCCCATAGGAAAGGTGGAACTGTGACATTTATGCACGTGGCGTTCATGGGTGGAGAACCGGCCAATGGTACTGGCAGGACTTACGGAGGCTGATACCTGTGTCAGCTAAAGCTTGGCCAGGTGAAGAAGTGGGGATAAGGATGTGCAAAGTGGAGGTAGCATTACTATGAGGTCCCAAGCAGGAAGCACTAACAATATAATATGCGTACGTCAGGGAAACATTGGGTAGCTGTTAGGTGGAAGGAACAGGATGGGATGCTATTAGGGCTCTAGTAGGCTTATTTTTATTCTTCAGAAATGAGACAGTACTTGCATTATTGCCCAGGATGTGGATGATTTTCCTGTGTCAGCCTCCTTAATAACTGAAACTATAGCACACACCAGCATACCAACTTGTAGGGATTTGCACATTGCCTTATAACATTGGACAGTGTTATGGCAGTGGGTGTCTTTCCCTGAGTTGTAGGTGTGAGCAGCCCTGATGTTATGTGAGCTTTGGTCTCCTGACTGTAGCATGTACGGGTGGTAGACTGTGAATGGGGCAAAGTTAGAAGACCAGTGGTCACCCCAGAGCCAGTGGTGTGCTCACTGCGGGTCCAGATGGTTTTGCAAGGGTAATGGTGGGTGGGGACAGGGCATCTGGGGTTGTATTTACAGGTGAGAGTGGGACTGGATTCTTCCATCATGCTGAATTTTAGGAACCTCAATGCTCTTATGTTGCTCACCTTTATTTTCCACATGCCCAGGTGTCTAGACATTTCTGGAGTGAAGACATAGTTAACATTTATGCTTACAAAGGAAGGAGAAAGCAGGCAGGCAGGAACAGAGACTATCTATTTCTGATGCAGTAACTGTTGTGCTTGGCAGAGTCATTGCCCCAAAGCTGCCCGTGTCTCAGAACCTGGATCAGTACAGGATGTTACCTCACATGGCAACCAGCACTTCATGGACTCATGGAAGAAGATAGAATGATAACAGCTGGGCAAGGTGGTGCATGCCTATCATCCCACCACTTGGGAGGCTTAGGAAGATTGCTGCAAGTTTGGGCCCATCCTAGGCTATATATTGAGTTCAAGGCCAGGTTTACATACCAAGGGCCTGTCTCAAAAAAAAACAGAAGCAATAATGATACAGAGGAGGGCCCATGAGCAAGGATTTAGGAGCAGCCTAGAGAAGCTGAAAAGACAAGGAATAAATTTCCCCTTGGACCTCCTCATGGGCCACAGTCCTATACCTCCCACACGTTAGCTCAGTCAGGTTCATTTCCTGTGATCTCTAGGAGGTTAAGGTGATTTGTGTTCATGTGAGCCACTAAATTTATGGCAACTTGTTGTAGCCCCAATATGTAACTGAAACATATATTAGAGGAACATTGTAGAGTTTCTGAGATCAGTCACCCTGTGTTTAACACCGCAAGGATGAATAGAGTTCTTCAGTTCACAGAGGAAGACAGGAAGAAGCCTCCAGAGGGCTCTAAACATACTGTATGTTTGCTGAGTACGTTAGTTATATTTGGTGTGACTGCCATAAAACCTTGCAGAGTAGCTCTATGGAGACAAAAATGGGTAAATTCCAGAAGAGTTTAGAGACAGACTACTGGGCAGCCAGGGTCACATCATGTGCCCCATTGACAGCAGGTAAAAGTCCATGAGACCACATGATGATACACAAAGACCAGATGTGAAGGAATAGGATTGTGGCTTGACAGGGCAGTTGTTTCCTAAGGTAGAAGAGACTGAGATATCTACACCAGTGGCCAAGACCACCTTCTATGAGTGTCAGGAGAGATGGGGGCAAGCAGAGTGTCTACCAGACCAAGTCGGGGGCCCAAACCCATGAGGAAGGAAGGCTGTCCCTGAGAAAAATCAGGCCCAAGGATAGTCCCAGGGGTGTGCAGAAACAAAAGAGGGTCTTTGCAGTAGGGAGACAGTGATCCGGGGCTTTGATCACAGCCTGTGAGAGGAAGGGCTAAAGGGCAAAGAGTGGAAACCCAGGGGGTACTACCTGAAGTCCTCTCTGCCCCAACCTGTGTGCGGTGTTTCTTCCAGCCGTGCCTGCCCGGGTGTCTGCCTGCTGTCCCAAGGCCACCATTCAGCAGCAGAGGAAAGAGAAACATACAGCAATCTTGCCGGTGGCAGTGCTGCCAGAGGTGAGTGGGCCTTCGCCCTCTTCCTCTGGCACAGTGCCCCAATAATGAGTCCCTACCATCTGGGTTTTCAATGCCTGTTACAAGCTAGGATACTCTGAAGCAACCTGTAAGCTTAGAACAGCACTGCCTGTGCCCACAGAGGTATCCATGAAGACCAAGACAGGCCATCATACCCTGGAGTGGAGAGAACCCATTACAGGACAGGGGCAGACATAGAAGAGGAACTAGATATGGGGGAAGGATAGCTCTACTGCTGCAGAAAGGACTCAGGGTTTGTGCGTGAGCCATTAAGTTTGAGATTCCTCTCCCACAGACTAGGATATGGTCCAACAGTCCTGGTACTGTTCAGCCATTCATTAGAATGGTGGTGGATACAGCATTGCTTAATCTGTTTGCATTATAATTGGTTTACAACAGCTCACAAATTTGAGAGAATTCATTGGCTTTCACATAATGATAGGATCAGGCTGCCAGCAAGGCTACATCCACGTGCCTCAGATAATAGGAAGAATCTGTGACCAGCCAGTCTTGTTGCTCTGCTCTTTCTCTTTTCTTTTCAAATGGGCTATTCTCCATCTGGACAAAATGTAGCCAGAGCCAGGCAGGGGTGTGGACAGTCCTGGTCAGCTACCCAGAAAGGATTCCTCATGGTACAGGCTGGGTCAGACTGTCCATGAAGCCAAGGGCTTTGTCCACCATGGAGGCAAGGGAGGGAGCCATATGGGATACCATACTATGGATAAACATAGGCTGCATTTGTAGTTCCGATGGGGCTTTGGTCATGCAAAGAGTCCTAGTTGACTCATGTGCTGAGTCAGTATTGCTGCACAAACCCCCAAGATGGCAGAGGCCTGGGCACATCAAACACACATGTGCCATTACAGGAGCCGGTGACCTTCCAGGACGTGTCTGTGGACTTCAGCCAGGAGGAGTGGGGCCTGCTAGGCCCGCTGCAGAAGACTCAGTACCACGATGTGATGCTAGAGACCTTGGGAAACCTGGTCTCCGTGGGTAAGGCTGCACTGCCTCCTCTGGGACTGGCTGCACACTCAGGGTCCCTTTTCTGTCCAGGGCCTTTAACTGGAACCATAGGCCTGCAGGTTAGTGTGGGAAGATAGAACTGTCCTCCCATCCTGGGGGCAAGAGCATCTCAAGGTACTTCTGTCCCTGACCATCTCTTGGTTACAGAATTGAACCTTCCCCTCTTGGCTACTTCTCAACTTTTTACAGTTGCTCCCCAGTTTGAATGACTATGGATCCCATCCTGGCACCATCTCTGCACTGTACACCTTCTGGTTTCTTTCAGGGTGGGAAACTGAAGTTGAAAACAAAGAGTTAATTCCTGATTCTGCTGTTCCTGCTGAAGAATCCATTTATGACTCAAAAATGAATGAATTGTCTGGGGAAGACAACCAGCCCTCTGCCTTGGAAGATCCTGTGCAAGGTGACGTCACAGAAGTCATACATGGAGCATTTCAAGAAGAGCTGGCTCAGGATAAAGCCATCCCCCAGAAGCTCCTCCCTGAGAGCCCCAAGTCTCAAGCAGACCCTGGTCTCCACACAAGCAGAACTTCACCCCAGAAAATTCCTCTTAGGAAATGTTTGCGCAGACCACTCTCACAGTGTAAAGATTTGACTCAGAGTTCACACGTGAAAGATTACCAGAAGGGCTGCAAGCCAGACAAAGCCAAGGACAGCAGTGGTGCCATGACCCAGAGTTCACTTGTGAAGACCCAGCAGAAGGGCTGTGAGCAGGGCAGAGCTGGGGAGAGCAGTGGTCATGTGACTCTCCATTCACAAGGGAAACTTCCCCAGAGGGGCTGTGAGCCAGGAAGAGCCAAGGAGAACCGTAGTCATGTGCAGCATTCACGTGTAAAGGCTCACCAGAAGACCCATAAGCAGATCAAAGCTGAGGAGAGCAATGGTAGTAAGAAAACCATCAGTTCACGGGTTCAGCAGGTCATGTTTATAAAAATCCATAGTGGGAGCCAGATTTGCCAGTGCAGTGCATGTGGGAAATTGTTCCGAAACCCAAGGTACTTTTCAGTACATAAAAAAATCCACACAGGAGAAAAGCCGTATGTTTGTCAGGACTGTGGGAAAGCTTTTGTGCAGAGCTCCTCCCTCACACAGCACCAAAGGGTGCATAGTGGTGAGAGGCCCTTCAAGTGCCAGGAGTGTGGCAGGACCTTCAATGACCGCTCAGCTGTCACCCAGCATCTGCGCACCCACACGGGAGCCAAGCCCTATGCCTGCCAGGACTGTGGCAAGGCCTTCCGGCAGAGCTCCCATCTCACCCGGCACCAGAGGACACACACTGGAGAGCGTCCCTATGTGTGCGGCAAGTGCGGGAAGGCCTTCACCCAGAGCTCCCACCTCATTGGCCACCAGAACACTCATAGCAGGAAGAAGCTCAAGAAGAAGCACAACAAGCACCCACCTCCTGCATCTTAGCCCCATACCAATGGGAACATCCATCCCACCCCACCCTCTGTGATGCCCCTGCCTGAGGAGGATGTGTGAAGAAGCCAACAAGGACATCCTGTGATCATAGGACACCAGCACAATGTGCGTACAACATGATGTAAATAGATAAACTGCAATATGTGTACTTGCTAGTAAGTACACATATTGCAAAGAAACGATTTAATTTTTCTTAAAAGTGCAATTAACAAATCTGAAGATGCTTATAAATTCTAAAAATCAGGTATCAGATCTGCACTAATATATCTAATAAAATATTTATGTGTCAACAAAGTCCAAGAAAATATGGATAAATAAACTATTTTTGTTTAGAACTTTTCTTGCATAAACAATGATTTGATGCTTAAAGTAACATTTGAACATGAGGTGTGAGAAAGTCCTAGCAGATGTCCACATAACTGCAGCACACTGGCCCAGAGTTCCAGACGAGTCGAGACAGGAGAGTCATTCCCTCGCTGAGGAATCATCGCAGAGGACTGGAACCCCCTGAGCAAAAGACCCTCTTGAAAGTTAAGTAGCGAGATGCAGGCTGTACTGGGGCATGTATTTGATCCCACTTTCACCACAGATGCACAGTGAGAGTCTCCAAGTTGCACAGTCTGTAGCATGGAGAGCACTCCACCAAAGATATTATTGCTCTTCATATCTCTGTATGGCATTGAAAAACATTAGGGCTGCAGTGTGTATCTGCAGTAGAGCACATACTTAGTGTGCACAAGGCCCTGGGTTGGTTTGTTCCTAGCTTCCCCACAGTAAAAATATTCTCCAAACTCTGGGAGACTGAGGCAGAAGGATCACAAGCTGGAATGTTGCCATGGCAATTTAGCAAGGCCTTGTCTCAAAAATAAAAATGAGTGGAAATACTGATTTCAGTAGATATGTGCTGCTCTCCATGGGCTTGTGCCTCGGGAGCAGGTGTATGCAGCTCCTCTGTGGTGAACATGCTTAACCCCTTTCTCTGAAGACATGAATAGGTTTTGAATACAGGACCTAATATAGGTGCTGCAAGCCAGGTACGAAGAGGACACCTGCAGCACTTAGTGTTTTTCATTTGTCAGGCCCACACAGGGGATGACTACTCCAGGTACTTAGTCCAGCAACCTGAATTGAGTGTTAGCTTTTCCAAAACAGACCCAGAACTGGCCCAGCAGTATGTAGCTAGGATGTGTGCTTCCTGGATCCCACATCCTCCTCCCCTCACCACTCCAACCAAAGAGTGAGACTGAAAGTCAGACCCCCTAATTTCTTACTGCGAGGTCCCAGATCCTGAGATGGTCTAGGACAGCAGTGGTGAACTTGTGTTGCAAGTGTTGGGCTTGGATACATTGCCCATGGGAGACCAAATTAGAAGGAATTACCTAACTTGTATTAGCCAGCAATCTGCTCCTCTCTCCCATCTAGGAAGACACAAATGCCTAGTTCTTTGTTCCCTACCTGCTTTTATAGTTTTTGTTGTACTGTTTTGTTTTCTATAGTTTCTTCGTTACTATGGCAATTGGGCAGGAATGTAGTGCCCCTAAATTGTATAGGTGCAGGGTCACAGCAGGAATGCGATGTCCCATGTCCTGTAGGTGCAAGGTCTCGGGCAGAGGGATTTATGGCTAAGCATGAGCAAATAGTCTATCTTATTGCCCTACATGGGTCCTGTCTATCTCTTATATGTCTGTGAAGTTCTGACAGGGAAGGGAAGGGAGTGAGGAATGGGGTAATTTAGGCAAGGCTGCTTCTGTATAAATGCTTCAGGCAGGGGTTAAACTAAATTGAATTCAGCCTCCTAAAAATGAATAGAGTATTATGCTGGCCGCCATCCCTTACATTCCCACTCAGGTGTATTTTCTTTTCAAGAAATTTCTATCTGAAGATGGCAGCTTATCCCTTATTTCATATTTAGTGTTATCCTTCATCTCTTGGAGTGGACTGTCAAATCATGCTCCATGTTTCGGTCATTACCCAACTGATCAGACAGGGCCCTGCAACAAATATTTCTAATGGCAATTATTAGCCTAGCGATTGCTGTTATGAGAGAGGTTAACCTGGGGCTCCAGTTATATAGGGAGTCAGACTATGTGGGACCATCATAGTTATAACATCTTTTTCTCTTCAGCATCACAGTCTAATTTTTCTAGGATCTCTATGGATGACCTCTGACTTGTTAACGTAAAAGCAGCACTCTTCCCCCAAGGCTGCATAGAGTTCTTGTTTCATGAACACCAATTAAGCCCCCTTCTGTTTGGTAACACTACCTCTGCCAGAGAATTTATCTGCTCATGTATCTGTTTTATCACAGCTTGGACCCCAGCCACAATTGGCTTTATACTGTCAGTTATCTGGTGAAGTCTTTGGAGGCCAGTCTCTGAATGACTATTCTGGTAGTCAAACTTCCTGTTAGAGCTACCCTTGCTGGAATTGGCACTAACGTGTTGCTCTTCATACACGTGTGTGCCTTATGTATGACTGTCTCGGTGAATAGATGTCTTTCAGTTCCCCTTGGATGTTTTGTCCTCAGGAAATCAAAGTAGTTAAAAACAAGGGCCCATCTCAGTTGACCCTTATCTATGATCTAGACACTTAAGGAACCCAGTGATGCAGAAAAACATGCCCTTGGGGAGCCCCGTAGGTGAGATTTTGGGGAGCTAGCAGACTGCAAGTAGCTTGATTTTTTTTCTTGGCCCACACAAAATTTTTTCTGTGCACATTTTACCATCAACAGAGATGGTGTCTCCTCCTCTTTTTGAAGAGTGCAAGCATTGGCTGGGTGTTACAGGCTCTGAGAAGGCTGCAGCCTCGTAAAAGGGTGAACAGAACTATATACATCCAGCAGGTTTCTACTGATGTAAGGCTAGACAAGTTTAGCAGATAAGGAATTTTACCAAGCAACTGATAGATTTCAGACTTAGCTCCCAGGCCACCTGTCTCTGTTTTGGGGAGATTAGGTCTTATCTCCCTGGGTTCTGGGGTTGACTGTTTATGCTGACCTGCATTTGAGATAATTATCAGGCCAGTGTCTTGTACATGATGCAGTGCCTGAGTCAAATCTGGGAAAAGGGCTACTAACTTTCAAAGAGCTGTCTCTGTTTGGGTGATCTTGATGAGTATCCCTGGATCATATTCTGAGACTGTGCCAAGGTGCATGCACACTTCCCACATGAGTCTGATAGACCGAAGTGGGTCATCAACATTGGTTAAAACAATCCTGATGTGTGTGCAAAACCCACCTGAGAGTACCAGTGCAACAACCAGCATGTTTTTCCTGGTATAACAATATGTGCATCACTTTGTGTGTACCAACTGGTTAGGGAGTTTGGGTCCCTTTGCAAACTCCTTTAAGCTCATTGGTCTCATAAGCCCAATATGGGCAATATGCCTCTTTACAATTCCCTTCCATCACCTCTGGGCACACATATAGCCCATGCTCAGCTATAGACAGGTCCAGGTTTTTGCCTTCATGTGCAAGGGAGTATGGATTAATTGCCTACTTTTGGACCTCACAGGCAGGGAAGGAATATTTTTCTGGGTCAGCCCTTTCCTTCCAATACCCAGGGCTCCATAATTTACATGTGGGGACAACAAATACTGCAATCTGTTGAGCACAAGGGAGACAAAGAAGCAAGCATAGCCTGCTTGAGTCTGATAGAGTCCATTCTTGGTTGCTCGAGAGTGTAACTGCAGAGGTGTTCTCTTGGAGTCTCTAAGCTGACAGCAGTCATTATCCATCACATGGTAGCTACCAAGGAGATCAACGTCACCTCAAACAGCAGGTTCACTATGATGACTTGGGCAGAGCTTTCTTTCACCTGAGTCATTCAGACCATTGAGGTGTGCAGGGTCCAGGGGAAGGCAGGCAGGGCTGGTGGTACCTTGGCTATGTACTTTTTCACTCATGAGTGATGAATCCATAGCTTGCAACCTGTAACTTTAACACAGGTAGTATACAATCAGGATGACATGGCACCTCCCATCTGGGCTGGAGGTGCTCTTGTCTCCAGCTTTTTTTTTTTTTTTTTTTAATTTTTATTTATTTGTTTGTTTGCTTGTTGTGTTTGTTTGTTTCTTTATTTTATTTATTTTGTGGCTGGCCCAGCCCGCCCCGGTGGTGGCGCTGGCGCAGCATGTGGTGCCGGGGATCGAACCGCAGTCCCTGCAGTTGCCTGAGCTTTCCTAAGCAGGCGCTTTAGACCACTGAACCATCTCGCCGGCCCACTGTCTCCAGCTTTCGATTGACATCCGGTCCCCTGGTTTGAAAATATGTACAGGGCAATGAAGGGGTAGTGGGTGACATTCTAGTACAATTTTCTGTAGTCCTCTCAAAGTCCTTTGCAAGGCCTATTATTATGTGTCGATGCCGAAAGGAACAATGAGAAGACCTGATGAAGGTAGCTCAGAAGACTCTCTGAGATTCGTCCCTCAGTGAGCAAAGAACCCCTGAAGCAATTCAGTTTTATTTAGGGTAGTCAGCATAATCCCATGCACAATCACTTCAGCAAAGGAGGACCACGTGATCAGTCATGAACATGACAACAATCTCACTAAAGTAAAAGAGGACCATATGCTTAGTCACGAATGTGACCACGATCTCCATTAACTTCCATCCCTTCCCCATCATAGGGTTCACTCAGGGGTTAACCAATAGCATTCCAAGCAAGGGAGAAAGCAACAAACAACCCACAGGTGAAGCTGCCATCCATTATCTGGAGTCCCAGCTTTCCAGGATTTTCAGTAACAGACCATAGCTGTCCCTGGGCCCTACTTATTACACTCCATTTCTTGAAATGCTAGTCAGGTTACAGCCTGCAATTGCTGTTGCAGGTTCAGAGTTCCAGTCTCTCAGCCCCCCCAATACCAGCACCAAGTGTGGCAGTCTTCCAAAAAGAATCTTAAAAGGAGTGAACCCATACTGGTAGGGAGTGCAGTGTGACCACAGCTTAGGCACCAGAAGCATAGACACCCAGTTCACACCTGTCTCCTGGCATAGTTTGGACAGAGTGTGGTTTTGCTGCTTTATTTGGCCTGAACTTTGGGGTCAGTTGGCAGTATGTAGCTTCCATTTTAGGCCCCAAACAGTAGAAAGGCTCAACTAGTCTACTCACGAAAACAAGCCCATTATCTGAGGCTACCATAGTGGGGAGCCCATACCAGGGGTCAATTAGTTCCATCAGTGCTTTTATCACCTCTCTGGAGGTTTCACTTCTGGTGGGCAGGGCCTCCGCCCATCCTGAGTAGGTGCAAATAATCACCAGCAAATACATTTTGCATCCAACTATTGACTTAACCTCAATAAAGTCCACTCAACATCCTCAAAAGGGAAGGTTCCCTGTCGGTGAAGGCCTGGTTCACACTGTGGGCAAGAAACTGGATTATTATTAGCACAAGTCATACATTTACTGGCCACTGAGATGCACAAGGTCCAAAGCCTGAAGATATAGAAATAGTGGCCAAGCAGCTTGGCCATAGCTGTCTTGCCCAGATGTGTCTTGTCATGTAGTTCCCAAATCACAAAATGTCCTATGTTCAGGCAAAAAATACTCTTGCCTCTGACAAGATTTGCCACCCATTTCTTTCTGATGTGCCTTCTAACTTGGCCCACAATAACTCAGCCTCAGAATATTTGGGTGGCTAAAGGAGTGGCGCTACTATGATGTGTGTTTCTGACAGCCCTCCACAGTAGCTTGCTTTGTTGCCAAGTTGGCAGCCTTATTGCCTAGGCTTTTTTGATATCTAGGACAGTGTATCATTGTCACTTCAGTGGGCCACCATACTTCCTGTAACAAACTTAAAATCTCCTGTGTTGTTGATGTCTTTTCGAACTGCGGTTAGAAGCCCTTTTTCCTTTTGGGCTGAAGTCCCCAGGGGCAGTGCTCCTGACCACACCATTCTTTCCACAGTCACAGCCATTACTCCCACCCACCATACCCCATCTATTACCATACTGCTTCCATCTGTAAGTAGAACGAGGTTGGGGTCTCGGAGTGGTATGTCTTGTAGGTCAGGTCTTGCAGAATAAATAGCCTCCTGCTCTCCACATAATTTTGCTCCAGGGGTTCCAATGATGTTGGAAGGAGGGAGGCAGGATTAATGGCCTGTATAGTCTTAAGAATTAGATGTGGGTCTTCAAGGAGGGCTGCCTGGTACTGGGCCAGCGTCATACCAGAGAGCTACTTTTCACCAGGGGCCCACAGCAGTGTCTCCACCGCATGGGGCACGAACACACTCAACTTCTGTCCCAGGGTTCATTTGTCAGTCTCCTTCACTAATACAGCAGCTGCTGCAGTGGCCTGAAAGCACAATGGCCACCCAGCAATCACACAGTCCAGTCTTTTGACAGATAGGTCACAGGGCACTTCCATAGCCCTAAGGTCTAAGTCAAGACTCTCCTTGCAACTCCTTTTTTTCATAAACAGCTGAAAGGGCTTAGTGATGTCTGGTAGGGCCAGAGTGGGAACCCTCAAGTGCTCCTTTTTTAAATCCTCAAATGCTTTCACTGTTCTGAATTCCAATCCAAAAGGAGGCTATTATCTTCCTTCAGGGCTCCATACAAGGATTTAGCAATGAAGGCAAAATTCGGCAGCCACAAACAAAAACCCACCTTTCCCAGGAACTCTCATAAATCCTTTTGGGTCCTGGGCTCCTTTAGCCTTTAAAAAGCTTGGATTCAGGAGCCTGAGAAGGCGCAGGTTCCCGCCAGGGTGAATCCAAGGAATTTCATTTTGAACATATATTTGAGCCTTACTCTTTATGCAACTCCTGGGTCCCTAACTAGCAACAAATCATCTACACACTGTGAGAGAGAAAAGTTAGAACTGTTATTACCAAAAGGTTACCAGATTCCGTGGTGAAGCTTTTCCAAAAATAGTAAAGAGAATTTTAAATCCTTGGGAAATCATGCCCATGTCACTGGCACTTGTATCCCCCTCCCCATCCTCCTGTTAAAGGTGAACAATTCCTGGGAAGCAGCTGTCAAGGGAATACAAAAGAACCTATCTTTAAATGTAGCACAGCGTACCAGATCCAGTTAGGTGGGAGCAGACTTAAACATCTCAAAATATAAAATGTGACTAGAGAACTGTTGTTTCTTGTCAACCATGGACATTTCGGTAGTTAATAGAGTGTTAATAGGCAGCTGTTATACTTTTAC
>PVKN010006121.1:0-29188 GCA_004027915.1 Capromys pilorides
AAATAAATAAATAAATAAATAAATAAATAAATAATTTTGTAATAGTAAGTCATATGTTATAACATAGATGATTGAAAATAATTTATCAATTTATCAGTGAGCTTTATTACCCAATTTTGTAAAAAAGAATTGTGTATGTCTTTCCTTTTCATCATGACTTTTGATTGGCAACGCCTAATTTTAAACCCTGGTTCTGCCATCTTATAACAATTTGGGAGCTTATATCACTGACTTTTCATATCTCGAAATTCATCCAATGTAGTAATGTAGAAAATAGCACTGCTAACTCTCGGAGTAGTTTTGAATATTAATGAGGAAAAGATGTGAAGGTACTTGGCTACAATACTGGTCTAATGAATTGTAAGTCCTCATGTCCACTGTTTCGTACACTGTGGCCCCACACTTCCATGAGGAGACAGCAGCAGCTCTTACCCCTTGGCTGGAACTTCACCTCTTATAGCACACTGGTCTAGCTGAGACTCTGGCCACAGTCACATCCATGAACCAGGCTAGAACAGCAGACATACAAAGTGGACCCCGAGAATCACAGAACATGGTGATGCCAGTAGAATGACAATATTAACTAGTTCTTATTTGAAATCACCTCACTGGGGAGTTGAGTTAATTATATAACTCATTATTTTTTTATATGCTTGTTCCCTGAAAATCTGGAACCCAAGATAATTTTTAAATTATGTGACACAACTCAAGTGTAAAGTGATACAAAGAAACAGAAAGCTTCCTCATGGGGATTTCGCCCAGAGGTAGGTATGCATTTAACTGAGAAACTACATACAGAGGAGAATGCCACTCCAGGTCTGTCTTGGCTTGTATTTGGACATTCCCCAAAGGTGCATGTGCTCATAAGTGATGCTGAAAAGCCTCTGAAAAGAACTGGTCGAGCTAGGGTATGCCACATGATTAAGGGCATATGCTACTAAATGAGACCACTGATTGGAATTAGCATAGTTCTGGGTCTGGCTGAGTGGGTTTACTGAAGACTTTACCCTGACTGTGGGCAACACCACCCAAAAGGCTTGTAGCCTGTATGGAGTAAAAGGGAAAGGGAGGTTCTCTGTTGCTGCTGCTCGCTGCTCGCTGCCTACCCTGCCCTGGACTGTTTCACCTCTGTGATTACGCTCTGCCATGCTGTCCTGTGGAGCCGGCCAACTATGAAGTGAAACTTATACAAACTTTAAATCAAAAAGTAACTTAGACGAGGTCCACAGAAGATTACTGGATAGAAACCAGGTTTGTAGATCCCTGGGTGAAATTCTTGGGGTCAGAGGCTCAAAAATGTGTGTTGAAGTTTGTGTATTAAAGAAGACATACTGTACATTATATAACAATGCCTTTAATAGATAGCCAGTAACACTATTATTAGTCACATTAAATTCTAAAATAACTGAAATCAAATCAACTAGAGTTTACTCAGATTTATCAAGACTGGTATTGGCTTGCTGTTCAGATAATTTGAGAATACCATCTTGGGTTTATACAAGAATTTCATGGAAGAACAAAAAGAAAATAGTTTGAATTGGAAGTGGTATGGATTGGAAACCAAAATTATATAAATAAACAAGGGAATGTTACCTCCAGTGGTCATGAGTGACAATTCTAGGTACTTTATATAGATTATGCAGTGTAAAACTCAACCTTTTTCCTTCCTCTTATCAAAATGCCCAGAAAGTCTACATTACTGAGGTCACCTAAGATTGTGATGGTTACCTTAATATGACAAATTGCATAGATTAAATGTCTAGGTATTCAACTAGACATATCACTGAACGTGTCTGGGAATGTGATTCTGGCTAAAGGTAGTGTTTAAATCAATGAATTGCCTAAGGAGATCATCCTTCCCAAAATGAGCCTATATATCCCATCTGCTGAAGGCCTAAGTAGAACAGAAGGCAGAAAGAGTTACAATTCATCCCTTTCTGTCTGCCACCTCAACCTGGATCTTCAGTCTTCTCTTGCCCCAAGGGGCGACTAACATCAATAGGTCTCCTGGGTGCCTAGCTCACAGAATAAAAATCATAGGACTTCTCAGCCACAAAATTGTGTGTCAGCCCATTTCTTTTAATGGATAGCATGCTAGTCCTACGGATTCTGATTCTCTGGAGAACTCTGACTATATTAATGTGTGTGGGTACCTTACAAGGGAGTAGGGTGGAGAGTGAGAGGAGTGAAGACTGCAGAGCTTTGTATCCAAGTCCGTATACGTGACCAACATAGTCAGTGCAGGTGGTGTCTTCAAGTGCAGGAACTACAGGGCAAAGGATATCAAGCACCTGTGTTTCCACCTGTGTTAAAATCTTGTTTTAGGATGAAAAGGGCCCAATAGATCTATCATGTGCTAATTCAAAGTTAATGGGAGAATATGGTGAAAGGTATTGATATTGCATAAGTCTGTCTGCAAAGAAGAAAAATTAGATAAATTTCACTAGAGATACGTTGGATAGAATTGGAAAAATCCACAAATTTAGTTGTATGACAGTGCTTAAAATCACACCAAGATATTACATAAATCTACTGATATTTTGAAAAATATGAGTACCTGAGTCTTACATCAGACAAATTAGTTCAGAATCTGGAAGGAAGAAGACAGCATCAGCATTTTTAAAGCTCCTCAGATAATTATAATGTGCAGCTTAGGTCAAAAAACCAATGCTTTTAAAGAGAGCAAATTTTAATATCAGAGTTGAGAAGCTGTTTTCATATATATATATATATATATATATATATATATATATATATATATATCATTATGGCCAGCTCAGTCTGCCCTGGAGGTGGGGCTGGTGCAGCATGTGTTGTCAGGGATTGAACTACAGTGCCTGCAATTGCTTAAGCTTGCCTAAGCAGGCGCTTTAGACCACTGAGCCATCTTGACAGCCCATGAAGCTGTATTCAAAGCCTTAGCAATATAGATGTCATCATGATGAGAAATTGTTTTTTAAAGGGAAGTAGAAAATACCGATTTATTTTGTTCAGAGCATTACTATGTCTGTGCTTGGAATGTTCTGGCCACCGCATTTCGTTAAGTGTGTGGTGGAGGCCCTGCAGATTATGTTAACCACTTCATTAAATAATGTTGAGGAGAAATGAAAAAGGTTAGAGCCTCTTGCTGCAAAGTATTAGCATGAATGCTCAGACAAATCTGATAACAGAAAACTAGAGGGCTTTTAAGACACATAACAATAGTGTGTTTAGTAAAACAACTAAACAAATCGGATCTGGCAGATTCGTTTGTTTCCACTCTATTGGGGTGAAAGATGCTTGTACTTCTCTAACATCAGTGTTGTCCTCTTACTGGCGAGTACATTTTCTTACAGTTTTGTGTGAACTTGTGCTCAGTTTTCACCTGTTAAAAACATGTGCCTTCAAGGTACAAACGGACTCTAGTGTGTGCATCTCTAAAGCTGATGAGGATGCAGTGCACGAGTCACTGTTGGTTCCAGGAGCTTAAGTTGGTGGAGCTGTTGGCTGAGTCCATGGAAGAGAGGCTGCGCTGCTTAGGTTAGAGTGTCATCTTCGTTGGCTTGGATCTGCCAAGGGAGTAGAGGAGCATACTCCTGCATGTGTCTGAGTAGGTTAAGGAGATGTGAACTTGGTTCTTTTGTATGGTCCCTGCCGTCTCCTCACAGCCACTGTTCCCCTGCTCTTCTTCCCAAGGGTAGTGGCCTTAGGGTCTTTTCTCTACCACACACATCAGCCTGATCGTTCTACCTTGGAGCCATGAACCAAATTCTCGTGAAACTGTGAGCTAAAGTAAATGCTTCCTTTAGTATGCATTTGCTGGGCATTGTGCAGCAGAATGGCAGGGCTCACTAGCGAAAGGATATGGAGTTCCACCTGCCTCGGCTAAGGTCGTCTTCTGCTACAGGTTGGATCTCCAGGGGCCCATGTTTCAGTAGCTTTGTGTCCAGGGTGGGTGGCTCTGTTCGGTGAGGAGGTAGGATGACTCAAAGTTGAACTCTAGTGGGAGGTCAGCACGTGTTATGGTTTATATCTACATGAGCCAAAACAAACCTTTCCTCCCTTAAAGGGAGGACGCTGGCTATTTTGTCCCAGCAGTAACAAACTTGGATAGCAGGAGCACATCCTTGAAGGGAATTATAGGGCCCAGGACTCTCCTCATTTTTGCTCGCTGTTCTTAAATAGAGGAGTTTGGCTCAGTCATGTGTCAGACATGATGTTCTGCATCATCACAGGCTTCAAGCAGCATTGCTCATTGTCTGGAACCTGCACAGCTACAAGCCAAGTCAGTCTTCTATGTTCACAAGTGTCATATCCCAAGTGTCCCACTGCAGGGACAGGAAGATAGTGCCTGATGCAGCTTACTTAGGCAGTTTCGTACATGAGCTGGTAGATCTTTAAGAAAGTAGCCATTGATAGGAGGGATTTTCTCTCAGAAGAAGCTAAATTTAATAGAAGAGTCACCTTTTGTGTAAGCTAACAGGATGATAAGTCTAAGTGTCTCATTGTCCCCTTCTACATGTCACGTTCTCTCCCTTCTACTCTGGTTTCTGCTCTTTCCGCTCCTGCCTAGGTTGTGTCATGGCCTCTGTCTACTCATGCATTTCTTTGGGCCCAACTCAAAACTTATTTACTTGTTTTAAGCCCACTATTACTCTATATTTGAAAATATTATTCGTCTGTCCTTTATGTACATGTGACCTGGCCTTATTTGCTTGAGCATTTTTGGCACTGAACTCCTGAAATGGTGCAGGGTTGAGGATTTTCTTGGAACCCTCTCAGTCCCTCATGCACATAGAGATGCTCAAACCAAGACATGAGACACAGTGTTCACTGAAGAGTCTTCAGGTCAAGATGTGACTAATGGAAAACCTGCTCTCAGTAACTGTGAAGGACATCTGCAAGGGGAGAACAAGGAAGCTTTCATTTAGATCCAAGAAGTCTAGCATGATACAAATCTAATGCCTAAATACTATATTTAATATGTTATAAAGTTCCTCTAAAGCATTGTTAATCCTCTGACACTGTTATTTAACTACTTGTATGTCCATCTTATAAACTCCACAGAGATTCAGAAAATTTATTTAAATTTAAGGTGATTTAGCTAGTTTAGCTCAAGTTCAAACTTGGTTCAGCACAATTCTAAAACCCAATATTGGGACCAGGCATAGAGCTGAGTGGTGCAGCATCTGCCCGGCAAGAGAGAGGTCCTGAATTCAATTCCTTGCACCAAAACTAACTAAATAAATAAATCCCAATATTTTCTCCACTATAATAAAGTGACTTCAATTTCTATTTGAAGAACATAGCTCTCCTAAGACTAAACAGATCCATGCAGCAGTGCCTCTGGTGATCATTTTCAAAAGTAGGAGCATACATCCATATTTATTTTGGAAATACATATATTTCTTGAACAAGCTCATCAAAATCATGATCATATTTGTGTTGATATTTTATATGTTTAAATGTCCCATGCCATGTAAGAGATGAAAGCATTAAAATACTTTTAAAATAATCTGATTTTATGGGATGTAGTGATAAGAAATTATCTTTACCAGTATCTATGTATTATGTCTTATTTAAGGCTAGATATCTTTTCCTGAACTCATAGGTAAAAATTGGATTCTTCATCGTTTCCAGAGGCATGTGGGGAATAGATAATTTTATTCCAAGCAAACTTTAGATTTGCCAGGTTAATTATTGATGAGTAAGCTGAGGATGGAAAGGATTTTATATAAATCTGCCGGAGGCTCCCTCACTGAACCTGTTGCTCACATTAAAGTACCAGCGGCTGCTGGCAGCAGATGGTCCGTAGCCTGCCTGTAATATCAGTGCTTTGTGTTCTCTAAGAACTTCTCTGCAGGGCCCTAGAACCTTTGCAACCTGACAGGCTAGCCACACTTCAGTCACCATGGCTGATCTAGTTCACAAATGGTTCAACTACAAAAATGAATTGACTAACCAGTTGCCAACATAACTTGTGAATCATTTACACTCACCATTGAAATTTAAATTTTTACATGTTTTATCCTCATCATCTGTCTCATAGGCCCAAAGACAAATTTAAAACCTAAGGTCCTCAAGAAAAGAAAGATGTTTCAGTGCAATAAATATAAATGTATTAATCTAGTAAATGACACACCAAGATATATAGGCATGGCTTTTTATTGATTTCCGTGAAATTCTTAGTCGAAAGAAGTGATTATTTTTAATCCTGGATCGTAAAATGCTGAAAAGAAAACTATTTGACAGATTTTTCATAGAGGAAGGCTCTACAAGAGACTGTTCTCATTTCTAATCATCGCATGTGTTTCAGTCCAGTCTCCAACGTGCCATGAAAACTTAGGAACCATTTGGTGCCAGATGCATCGCCATTCTATTCAGTTCCCCATTTTGGTCCCAGGTGCCATGAAGCATATCCTCAAGCCTCTGTCTTCCCTGTCTACCTCATCTGCTGGGGGTGACCTCCTGGCTCCTCCCAGCAAGGCAAGCTCCCTCCATAGGGCAGCAATTCAGAGCACGTGCTGTGTGCTAATGATAGTGACGGCTGGTATGAGAGAGACACCTCCACTGTCCTGGTAGAGCAAGTGTCCTGTGAAGAGACGAAGACTGACCTAGCATGCATTTACAGACATCTTATTTTTAAGGAGGGAAAGTTAAGGTGTTTGAACAAGTTACCTTGTTGGAAAGAACTAAGTCAGATAAATTACACTTTAATGAATAGAAAGCTTCTCAAATGGCTGACAATATAGCAAGGATCTTCCAGACCAGAGCTCTGGGGAAAAGAGCTGCTTTTGAAGATACTTAATGATTCATAAAAATGTGAGCTTCCAACAGCCCTCTCAGGTGAGGAGGAGTAAAGTAAAATCTTAAATCTGCAAACTGCCATGGATCCACCATGAGATTCTCCAGCAAACAGGTCAGTAAAGGGATATAGGCTGAAGATGACCACCTCCTTAAAGTTTGCAAGGAGTTAGAGCATAGGCCTAAAATGTTGCCCAAAGTTCTGTTGGGTTTGGAAAGTGATTTGAGCAGTCGAGTGCCTGATGTACTGATGAGTTGCTAAACGCGTTACCAGGAGGTGCACTGGTTGGAGCTGGGCCCCATGGCATGGCCTGGAAGGCTGTGCTCTTGTTTGCTGCTTCTCCCTTTTCTGTCTACTTCCTGGTTGCCACAGAGTGAGCAGTTGTCCTCCACCACGGCCTTCTGCCATGCATTTCTGTCTCAGAGTCAGCTGACCAGGGACCGACCTGCTGGAAAGTGTGAGACACATAAATCCTTCTTGTAAGTTGCAAGTGATGGGCATTTTGTTTCAACAATTCCAAAGTGACAGGGAAACTCATTGAAAACTTTGTATTTCTACTATTAAAGTGGCCTGGACTGTCCTACTAGTACCTCTGGGTGAAAGACAAGAGCAAGGGCACATTGTGTTTAAAGGAAGGTAGTTTTGCCTGAGATCTCTATAATTTCTCCTGTTTCCTAGAAAAAGATTCATTTAATACAGAGATTTAAGGTTGTCTGAAGGGAGCTGAAATGTAGCTCAAGTTTGGAATATTTCGTGACAAGAATTGGACAAGAACCAGAAGAAAATGAAATAAGGAAATTAGAAGCAGTAAGAGGAACCTGACTAACTCTGGAGAGTATAATGGTTTTACTGATCTTAAGGGTTTATAGAAAACCAGACTTTCAGGCCTGACCCTAGACCAACTGCACCAGAATCTGGAGTTTGCCAAAATCCACAAGTGATGGACTTCAAAGTCCGAGACAATGAATGAGGCTAAACAATGAATGAGGCTGACTTGATCAGGGGAGAAGGGAAACAGATGCTATAACATGGACTCAGAGAGGTGAACTGAATAGAAGCTGTGCACTTTCTACCCCAGGAACCTGGAAAGACAACTTTGCAACACGCATTCACATCCTGTGGCATACACAGAACCAATGCTGTTAGCACTTGCAATGTGAGCATTTAGACAGCACATACTTGGATGTAGTGGAGATGTAACTGGAATTCCGTACTTAAGCCTGGACTAGAGCTCTTTCTGGTGAGCTCCTTATTGGATGATCTTTTGTAAGAATGATGGAAAACCTGAATATGGAAAATAATTTAGCCACATTTTAGAAACTTAAAAATGTTTATACTCTTCTGGGACCACAGCAAAGAGTAGAGCTGTCAGCCATGGCAGCAGACAAGCAGAGAGACTAGAAGGGTGCAGATCACATGCCCAGACCCACTTCACCCTACAGGACACCCCACCTGGGTACATGAGACTTTGGGGCCTCTGGGTCTAAATCATAGCCATTACTGAAACAGTAATTATTATGTGAAGAGAAAAAATTAGGACAAATGCAAAATTAACTTAAAAACAAAGCTGGAAAGTTGAACAAATCGTTGAGCTAAGGGGAAAGAGGATCATCTCAAGAATTATATTTAGGCAGGAACATTTGGCAAGCTTTAGGAATTCTTATCCAGGTATCTGTTGGGCTGAAATGGTGGTCACGTGTGCAGTTCCTTTCCCCAAAGTGACTAGAGATGACAAGCCCACCACTTGAGGACTCAAGATGCCACACAGATCTGTTTTGTACAGTGCCCCTGCAGAAATTTTTCATGTGCTATTGTTCTGACTGGGAAATTTCCCACTGAAAATTTACTGCTTTTTTGAAAAGCAAAACTTGAAGCACTGAGTTCTTTCTTGGTCAGCAACAATCAGCTGTCGCCATAGAGCAGCCCCTTGCTTCAAAGCTCCTCCTGACTCCTGAAGCTCTGCCACTCCCTGCCTCCTGCAGACGCTCTGGGCTTGAGTCGGGCAGGCGCCACTTCCCACTAAGAGAGGATGCAGGCTTCCTACAGATTCGTCAGACTTGCCAGCACTCACAGTTTTAAAACTGATTTCATATCTGAAAATTTAGCAACATATTTTTAATGATGGAGGTAAATGTATAATAAATTATAGACTTAGCCACATTTTCTTATTTGCATCTTCTCTGGTTCCTGTTGCTGATTTTCCTCTGAGGCACATTGGTTTGCATGCTCAAATTATAATCAGGGATCAACTGAGCTTCCTGAGCACCTGCCCATGGCGGCATTGCAGTTAACAATCACGTAGGTAGAAGAACAGAGATGGAAATATCAGAGGAGCAAATCTTCCTCCTAAACTCATGTCTGGCGCATTTTTGTTGAGAATATGTTCTAGTAGCTGCAAAGAATACTTCCCTACTCAAATAATGTCTAAAATGTCATATGTGAAGTAACTTTCTTTGGAACTATTCTTATTTCTAGAAATCTGTTTAAGGCCAGTGTTTAATATTGGTTTGTCTTTTTTTTAAATGGCTGGCTCAGCCTGCCCTGGGGGTGGGGTTGGCACAGCATCTGGTGCTAGGGATCGAACCATGGTCCCTGCGGTTGCCTAAGCTTGCCTAAGCAGGTGCTTTAGACCATGGTTTGTCTTCTTTTCCAAACCATAACTGGAGTTCATGAATTCTGTGGGTCTCAAAGGTTAAATCAAACTTTGGAAGAAGTTAGCAGTAATTTTAAATGCCTTATAGATACTGTGAAAGATCGACCTGCCCTGCAGCATGTACCTCACTGTGAATTTAATGTTAATATTTCCACCTAGCCTTCTGGGCTCACTTTGTACTCTTAACATTGTTTGAGAAAAAGGCTGGCCTGATGCAGCCCTGTGTGACTCCCTCGAGCTCCCTCCTTGCCTGGAGGTTGTTGGGTTCCGCCGACAGTCGCCTCAAGCACAGTGTGCCCCTCCTCCTTTCTTTCCCCTTTGCCCCTCACATGAGCCTTTATCTTCCTTTCAAGGATTGTCCCTCAGTACCTTTCTTCTGCACCAGCGGTCAAACATTTCCCTGCGCCCACGTTCTCAGCCCACTCCAGTCTGCCCTCTCCCTGCCTGAGCTTTCTGCACCTTTTTGCGACACGGCCCTTGGGTGACACCAGTCCTGCTCACTCTTGTACAATTCTGAGCCAGTAGCTTGGCAAATGCCATGTGTTAGACTGAATATTATGAATCAAATAAGTATAGATTAAGTCCCTTAGCAAAGTGCTTATAAAATAAATGAACTGTAATCTTTCTTTATTCCTCTAAATTATTTTCTCAGAGAAGAACTTTAAAAATACTCACTGACAAATAGCCTAGTTCTGAGATCCAAATGCTTAAATCAAAGATTCCACACCATCAAATTTCCTCTCTAATGTGTCTTTCTGATCAGAGTCAAGGATGCTTCTATTCTCAGTATGTCTTTCTAAAAAACTTCTTCTGACTGCATTTCTCCTGCCAGATGTAGCCCACTTTCTTTCTCCCCTTTGTAGCTGAGTTGATTTTACCCAAGTTAAAATGTCCAGCCCACACAGCATCTAATCGCTGCATCAAAACAACATGCCCAAGGGTACTGATCTGCATTCCCAGCCCCAAATCTATTGACCCCCTCCCACATCACATTGAATGACAACTCCTTCCCTCTAGAAGCTAAAATCGGAGAACTCGAGGTCCTCATCAGCTCTGCCTCCTCTTACATGGAGTGTGTAACCCTGTTGTCTCTTGCTGCAAAGTTCATCAGGAATCTAACCATCTCTCACCTCTGACACTGTGACTGCATGGCTGGTTGGTCATGTCCTGACAGAAAGCTGCACCTGGCTGAGTCTGGTCTGCTGCCTTCTGCCCTTGCTGGACTGCATGTCCTTCTGTGCACCATGCAGTGAAGCTTGGAGTGAGTTCCATTTCAGACACTTCTGGTGGCTTCCTTTGTCGACGGAAAAGCCAAAGCCTTGGCAAGGCCCTGCGGAGCCCACAAGGCCTCTGCCCATTCTCCTTTTCTCCTGGGACACTCTGCTTTACTCCCTCATAGCCCTCCAGCCACTCTAGCAGCATGTTCTGCACAGGAGTCGAGTTGCCTCATCTGGGCGTCAACCCTACCATTCCTTATGCCAGGAATATTATTCTCCTCCGCATTCCCATACCTTCCTAAGGGGCTGCTCTGCAAGTCTTGGTTCCTGAATCAGCTTTTCAGAGGCCACACATGAGTAGGATCTTTAGAATGTAACCCTTGCCAATAGTAGTCTTACTGCACACCATCAGCTTGTTTTTCTTCATATCACTTGTCTGCCCCTGCTATGTCGTCTCTTTGGCTTATTCTTTATCCTCAACTAAAAGTATGCAAATTTACAGGAGGAGTTTCCCTTTTCTGTGTTGTTCATTGATTCATCCCTGACACTTAGAACAGTGGATGGCACATAGTAGGCATGGTTTTAATGTTTTATGAAGTAGAATCATTGAATGAATAAATGACAGATTAACAAGTTATCTATAGCAACACTAGATTATACTTACTACATTGAGTGATAATATACTTCAACTGATGAACTCGGAGAATAATTCCCATGATTCCTTTGAATGCTACAAGTCATTTCCTTCTCATCTGTTGTTGGAGTTGTGAGTACCATATATTCACTCTCAAGCTCCTACAGTCGTCCCTCCCCTCACTCTTTCCTGGAGCTGTTCAATAGCCTATCAGCAGTGAACAGTGCTGCTGGCTTGGGGCATAGATTCAACATGGCTGACCATGTCACCTCCCATGAGACTATGCTAAGGTTCCAGCTGTCCTTCTGGTCCAGGCCAGTTAGGGTGCAGTTGGTTCTACAATCTTCCTCATCTGCTCTGAGCATGTATCAGCACCTCAGAGATGGGCAGTGGTGGACAGCACCACCTTCTTCTCTCTTGAAGCAACTCTGGCAAGATCATTTCAGAAAGACAAATTTTGAAACTTCTGTTTCATGTGGCTTCCTCTACTCTTTTATTCTAAGCAAGAAGCTCCATACATAAGTATTCTCTTGCCAAAACAATATTTTCAGGGTTGGAAGCAGAAGCTGGGTCATAAGGCACAGAAGAACAACATAGATGAAGAATTGAAATACTAGAACAGATAATTACAGGGAAGCGCAGTGTTCCCAGAGGAGTGCCGTCCTCCACACAGTGACGCCGAGAGCCTACAGAGGGAAACAGATTCCAGTGCAGACCTGAGAGCTGGAGAGTCGCCGAGCAGAGGGTGGCTGTGTGCAGCAGTGCATAGCGAGTGAGGACACCAGTGGCTGGAGACCTCACTTGTTGCAGCCTAAAAACTTGAACTGGAGTGAACACAAGGATCTGGGAACCCCATGATGACCGAGATGGAGCGAATGCCCCGTGGACTCCCAGCTGGGGCACTGTCAGATTTAGGTTCATGTGGAGAAGGGAAGTGTCCTTGGAACTGCAGCGCTTGAGGTCAAAGATTTGGCTTCTGTACTGAGTAGTGGCTTTCTCTCCTACACTCTCTTTTCTTTCTCCTCCCCATTCTGTTTCTTGTTTAGGAAGTAAACACACCAGGATGACTAAAATTTCAGGTAATAGCTTTATTTCAGAAGAAATGTAGAATTAAAGAAGAGACAACCATAAGAGCTACAAGGATTGCAGCTTTTGGCTGCATCTTCCCAACTTAGGTGAGTGTTGTTCCCCTTCTACCACTGATTCTTCTTCGTGAAGTAGCATTCACTGAGAAGGGAAGTCCATGGACAGAAACAGAATGCACTGCACAGAATAGCACCCAATGACTGGAGGTCACAATCACCCCAAAACCCTAGCATACCTCAAAGACCAGGAAGTCGAGAGAGAGCCGGCACCAATGGCAGAGGAGATGGCCAACCAAGAGGCAAAGGCCTAACCCAGGTCGGGACTCAAGAGTCTCCCTGCATCTACTTTGGTGAAGAAACATTTTTAATGCAGCCCTAATTAGGAATGCATAATTCTATATTTCATCCATAATTGTTAGAAGTTCCCTGTCCTGAACCACATGTCTTGCTGATTCCCACGTCTGTTGACAGATGGCAAGATATGGACCAATTGCTCAGAACAGATAGGGTAGGTTTAGGTACTGACACTAGATAGATAGATAGATAGATAGATAGATAGATAGATAGATAGATAGATAGATAGAGACAGACACATGCATACATACAATAGATACAATAACATATATATGTATTACTTTTGTTATATTAAACTGAGAATTCTGTATGGTTACCATGCTCCAGTCATTCTAATCAAGACCTTGAGAAGTCCTTCCTTCACTGAACAAACTGTTTTTAACATTATCCTTTTCAAAACTGAATTGCTTTACCAACTTTAGTGACTAAAGAGATTTGCATATTTACACTGCTTTTAGATTTTTCTAAAACTTAGAGCTCTGAAAAGGAAAATCTCGGTCCTTTGTAGGCTTCCTATGTTTACCTCATGCAGAACCATTAGCAGCCCCTGAATGTGACAAGGTTGTGAACAGTACCATTTGTCTTTTTTGGAAGTGTATTGGTTAGTTATTGTTCAGGTTAATCTTCAAAGCCAGTTAGTCTGATGTTTTCCCATGGCTGCCTCTAGGACATGCCTTTTTGGCAGGAATTCTGCCAAAGTGGCGTGTATTTTTTAATTTCCATTTGTTCTGAAATCCAGACTTAGAGCACTCCTAAAAATTGTGACTAAAAGACTATCTTAGGTCTAATTGTTCAGCCACTCTATGTCTCACTTTTTCCATCTACAAAGTTCTGATTTTAGAAATGTTTTCCTCGCAAAATCATTGTGATAATTACACAAGGACAAACTAATAAAATATATATGACAATCCCTGACACATAGATCACTTTCAATATACAGTGGTCATTATCAATAACATAAAATAGTTCACATAGAATAAGAACTTTCTATGTTTGCATTCTTTGGCTTTAAGCTAATGAACAATTCATGAAATAGAAAAAAAATCACTGTGATATATTAATCATTTAGGCAAAATCTGCTGAAGGAAACTAAAATTTCCCAGAAAAAAAAACTAAGGAAAAGAAAGTTGCATAGTTTCAATGTAGCTCCCACAACCTATTTGCTAATCTGTGATTTTGTAGTAAGTGGCACACTACCAGTAGGTGGTGTTTTAACTAAGTGACCAAGGCTTGTGAAAAATTAGCAGGACAAATAGAGGCTTCCTATCCTGCAGAGCTCCTGACAGGTGCTTGACACAAATTCCAAGGTCATAGCTGACAAGTAAAGTCTGAGGAATTCTTACAGGAGGGAGGAAATTCAGAAACTAGAATTAAACCCACCATGGAATCCCAGATAAATGCTGCGTAAGAAAATGGAAACTGGTGGTGAAAATTGAGAAATCCGAATGAGATCTGTAGTTAATAATTTGGTATCTGTATTGGTCAGAGTTTTACTTAGGGGAACAGAACAGACATAAGGAATAGATATCAACACAAAATATACAATATATAAGGAGTTACAAGATTGGCTTACAACAGTCAGCCACAGAGTCAGATGAGGAAGCGTGCAGAGGGCATCTGCATGCTCTGGACTGGAGAATTCAGTCCCGAGGTCTGAAACTCACTGCAGTGCTCCGTGTAAGTCTCCATCCATTGGCTGATGGGTCTGTGATGGAAGACTGAAGTGTCTGCGATGGACGCTAAAGAGTCTGCGACAGATGGTGAAAGATCCAAGCTGGAGGCTGAAGAGTCTGCACTGCAAGCCAGACGATGAAGTCAAGGCCAAATGCAAAGACTGAAGCTTCTCCGAGGAAGTGAAGTCTTGACTCCTTCCTCAGCCCTTTAAAAAGTCTCTGTGCTCAGTCACTCTGACGTGGGCCCATTGTGCCCTAGGGTGGTACCAATCATAGCCCAGGATGGGCCCTTGATCCCGCTCTAGGGAGGAGCCAATCATAACCTAAGCAGGCCCTGGTCACGCTCCAGTTAGGAACCCTTTGTACCCCAGGGCAGGATTCCCACCAACAGGGAATCAGGCCGCTGAGTCATCCAGCCAAGTTGACACAACATATCAACCACTACAGTATCAATATTAATTTCTTCATTTCAGTAAATGCAGAGTTGTGTCAAATGCAAATAGTGGAAGGAGCCTGATGGAGACCTTGGAAGAATTCTCTCCTCTGTCTTCACAACCTGCCTGAATCAAAATCTAGCAAGCTCTTAGAGACTGAGCTGGGACCAACCCTGACTAGTGAAGAAATGAACAGAATGTTTTATGGCCACATTTCTACTAAATATGAGATAAAATTTTAATTCAGGCATTTGTGTCATAGAGCATACACATTCGTATGTTACTTTATACTGCTCAGGAAAGTATCCATACATCAATGCACACTGAGAATGCAGAAGCCCGAAATCCACCCAGATGCTAAGCCAGGTGTAGATTGGTGTTTATTTTCAACATTTCTTTATCTCTTCTCACTATGTTAACAATGAGTGCTGCTCAAGTGGAAGAGGGGCACAGATGCATAGTCAATACCAGATGGTGAAGATTTTTCCTCTGGGCAAGATGAGAATCTGTAGGGTTGGAGCACTCTAAGTCTCACAGGCAAGCAAGCATAGAGTGACCTGTGATCTATGCAGTGATATATTGACATTGGAAACATCCATATAAACTCCTGCTTAACTTAGGATAGATAGACATATATGCATATGGAACTAGTTGCAGACATGTACCATGTGAGGCAGTGTACACGTAGGCATTACCTTGCTCAGGAAGAAGACAAACTTAGAAGAAAACATATCTCAAGAGCATAGAGAACATCTAGCACCCAACTTATGGTTCTAAGAAGAACCAGCCCTTCTTGGCTGATTCTAGAACTGATGCAGAGAACACGGCAGATAAATCTTGATATCTCATAGCAACGGAAAGTAAGAAGGTACCAGGAAGATAACTCACAATGGTGGGATATGGCACAGGGACACAGAGTTGTCACAGCTGCAAGGATGTGGCTGGAATAATATGAACCACAAAATAAATCAGCACTGAAGTGCAACCCAAAATATAAAACAATACCTATGCTTTTATCCTGAAATTATGGAATGAAAGAATGAATAAACTAGAGAAAAGAGGCAAGTCCTCCATGCAGAATTCCCAACGATGTATATAGTAATTCTGGAGTTAATTCATGGAAGTTGGATATAACTCCCTCCTACTTAAGTGCTCAGGCAACAATCAAGGTCAACAGCCATGGCCCAAGGTCGAGTTGATCATACTGCACAAGATGTAAAGGAAGACAGCGGAGCCATGGCCATTGTCACAGGAGGAATCTTAAGCAAATCCTGAGTATCTGCAAAACATTGAGCCACTGTTTTCCTCAAAGCTGTCAGGCTCATCAAAATCTAAAAGAGGAAATTTGAGGAAGTGGCACAGTTCAGAGGAGCCTCAGGTGACATAGTGAGTTTAGGTGCTCTGGTACCCCAGATGGCCCTCAGGAAAGAAATGATGGCATTAAGTAAAAACAAGGAAAATCTGAGCAAAGCATGGCCTTCAGTTAGTAATAAATAACACTTTTAATTCTATACTTAGGAAAAATGTAACCATAATGTAAAATTCATAATTGAGAAAATTGATTGTAAGGTATATAGGAACTATGTACCTTGATAACATTAGTGTAGATAAAAAACTATTAAAAACATAAATTGTGTTTAAAAACTCTACCACCAACAAATAGTAACTGTTGTGGGGATAGAGATTTCCCTACCAGACAACACTCTGCCTTCGGGGTCTCGTCTCCATCTCCGTGTGTCCAATTGCCTGCCTGTTTCCCAGCCAGCATCCTGTGGGAAGTGGAACTGACTCGTCTTGGCACATCGTGTGTGACTGCACTCACACCTACCGCAGTATCGGGTGAGTGAGGGCTTGGCCAGGGAAAGCGGAGCAGCTTCACAGGTAGGCTCACATCCCTGGAGTCGCAGCCTCGCCTTGGCTTCACGTGTTCAGCATAATAACTATCATCTGGAGGCAAGCTTCTTATTTTGGCTTGAGCAGAAGAATGCATCTGTGCCAGTGAAGCTTCATCGTCTACTTGATGGGAGTAAGAGACTCCTGGAGAGGGGACTGGGTTGTGAGTTCTAACCTCGTAGCAGAAATCTCCCACTCCTGCCAGTATACTTCAGCTTCTTGGTTTTCCAGGTAACAGTTCCTGTGCCAGTTCCAGCTGCTCCTGTCTCTTAGATAGAGTGGGTCAATGTGATGCACGCTGTGTAAAACTATTCCCAACTGACAAGCCACTCTGCCTCTGTATTTCCTGCTTGCTTATCTCACATAAGCCATAGAACAGCAGAGATCACCAGGGTCTGATGTTCTGGAATGATCCCAGTTAATGCCTGTCAATGTAAATAAGTCTGCCTCCAAATCCTGGGTGTGGTGTCAGTGTTTCTGCCTCCTCTTGCAGCCTCAGCCTGGGTGGATGGGCTTCTCTCCTCTGCTACTCTTCCCTCCTCACTCCTTCTCTCTTTTTCCTCCCATCTCCTCCCATCTAGCAAATGAAGCCTCCCTGGGGTAAGTGGGCCCTGTGGGTGTCGCCTCGAGGCCCCTCTCTGTGCCCTGCCCTTCATCTCAGGGTTTCCCCTGCTCTCTGCTGCCCACATACCAAGAGTTGAGCAGCTGTCTTCCACCACACCCTTCCACTGATGCAGGGAAAAACAACTGATCTGAGGTGGGTGACCTCCAATAGGAACCTCCAAATGATACGGGGAAAACCAATCCCCAACCTGAAAAGTACCTGGGTCGAGTTCATGTTCTCTAAAACCGAAGAATGAATTTTAGGAACAAATGAAGGTAACGCACAGAGCATATTTATTGAGGGAAAGAAAGTCCTGTCCGAGAGAGAGGGACAGGAGGGGGGTCCCGAGTGGGTGTCCCCAGGAAGCTGTCTCTTCCAGGGACTTTTATAGAGGAAAAGATGTGGGAACTCGCTTAGGTGGGTATGAGGTGGGACAAAGACTATGGTCAACCAATGAGATTACAAGCACCATTGCTCACGTAACGTTGATTAAAGTCGGGATCCAATGGAAAAGCAAGTCACCGTAGCAAGCGGGCAAGAACACCACCTACTAGGCTTGAGCTCCTGACTCTTTCCAGGGTCTTTCAAGGTGACTGGTACTTATTTAGCTTATCAGTCCCTGATGCCCACCCTTATGGAGGTATGTAGTTGCTTCTGTTTACTCTTGTCTTGAGATCTAGCCCGCAGCAGAGGAGTGTCTGTCTCTACTTGTAAAGTCACCTTGTCTTCCATGTCGTCCTTGAGGGCTTGGCCCTGTCTGACTGCCTAGAATATTTCTATCTAACTTAGCTGCCTACAACACCACCGCGAGCTTGCAGATAAGCAACCTGCAGACCCAGAGGTGACTTGCAGCCTTGACTATGAGACCCCGCAATGGACAGCAACAAGACTGAAGGACCAGAAGAGCCAGTGGAAAATAGCACCATGAGAGCCAGTGCTTATGACTTTGAGGTCTCACAGTATAGGCTACAGGAGCTAAAAGATAGTACAGTGGGGCCGGGGAGATAGTTCGGTGGTCTAAACCCCTACCTGGCAAGTGCAAAGATTCGGGTTCGATTGTTGGTCCTGCATGCCACACGCAGAGCTGGCCACTGAAACCCAGAATAATGGCACAGGCTTGCAATCTACAGCTGGGGAGGCTGATACAAGAGGATCACTAGGAGTCTGAGCTACATAGCAAGACCCTGTATCAAGTAAGTAAGTAAGTAAGTAAGTAAGTAAATAAATAAATAAATAAATAAATAAATAGTGGATTGGAACTGCTTCCTGCGAATTCACGACGCCCTCGTGGATCCTCCCATTGTCAGGGCCGTGCAGCTGGAACCAGGAAAAGTGTTTCTGGTTTCTCTGTGTCTGCTAAGCTCCTATAAAAACCATGTAAAGAACAGTCCACTTGTCCAGTCTTCTGCCTTTGCTAAAGAGGCCCAGGCTTGGGTTTCAGAGCGTAGCAAAAAGTCGCAAAGTCAGAGAAGAAAGCACGGAAGGAAATAAGGGTGGGGAAGTCCCGGGGGGGGGGCCTGCGACTCAGTGCAAGTCAGCGAGTGACACGGGCATGCTGATTCTCACAGGGAAATATAGCATGCTTCTCGCGAGCCTGCGTAGGAGCGCTGCAGCCAGACCTTGGGTCTCACCGAACTTTACCTGGTGACACTTTTGTTCTGGACTCTGTAAAGCTGCTAAGTTTTCAGTTTATGAAGCACAGTTGCAAGATGACAGCTTCAAGACTTAGGCCCTTCCGCTGAGAAATTAGAGTCACCTTTTTTGTCTTTTAATTATAGTCAAGACACTAAAAATTGGCTTTTTATGTGCTGGCCAAATAGCTCAGCAGACTAAAGCGCCTGCGAACAGGTTCAGGGGCTTGGGGTTTGATTCCCAGGCCTGCCGTGTCGGCCCCACCCCCCACCCCACCACCCCCCACCTCCCATGCTGAGATGGCAATTGAGACTGGGCGCCGTGACACACGCCTGTGATCCCAGCTCTTAGGAGGCTGTAAACAGGCAGATCACTATGAGTCTGATGTAGTAGTGAGACCCTGAACACCCTGTAGACCCTCCCCTAAAATACAGAAAGAAAAAAAAAAAACCTGACATTTTAGCAGAGTTTAAAAGCTATCCTATCTGGAAAAAATAATGTTTTGAGAAATTTAGAATTTCTGTTATTTTCTAAGCCTAAAAAATGCCTTGGGAACGTAATTATTAAAGAAAAACTGATGAAATGTTGCAGACAGCCCTGCTCCGCTTCTTTCTTTCTCCCTCTGTCTTTCATCTGGGGAAGACATTCTAATAGGGTTTTTGGTGCTAACTCACAGCCAGCTCTAGGAGGCCACAGGAGACAGGGGGCTGCACGTGAGGCTGCGGCTGGAGACGCATCCAAGTAGGTCCCGAGCTTCGGGCCCGTAGTTCATCTATTCAGTGTCATTCCCACACAGTGCCATGTTTTTTGTGAACTGCTACTTAAAACAGCTGAATCTGGGTGGAGCTGGAAAATCTTATTTATACCTTAGCAGATATTGGTGTGTTCATTTATTTGCTCACCTGAAAGAGCAAATGAGCTCCAGAGGAGAAAGGCAGGAAGGCCGAGGCAGTCCTGAAGACCAGCTGCAGTTAGCACAGAGTGGACGGTGTTGGATATTAGGGAACTGACATAAAAATAACCTTAGTCATGAGTCTGCCCTAGGCCTAAGTGATGGCTAGTGAGGTCCGTGGCTGGTGTGGGACAAAATTAATCCCTAGGCCGACGGCCAGGACCGAAACCAGCCTGAAAGCAAGAGACACCCTGCAGCTGAGGACTTGGACTCAGCCAGGCTCTCCCCGCCAGCGTGGTGGTCTTAGCTAGCAGAGAATCGGGTCACCAGCTCACGTGACCAGCTTTGGTGGGCTCCCCCAAATGGCTTTGTTCTTCAGCTCCTTGAGCCCTGCGTGCACCAGCCGCTTATCCCCACCGCTTCCTGCAGTCGCCAGAACCCCCTCCCCATCATGCTGTGCACCTATTAAAGGCCAGGGACACTTGCTGTACCCTAACCAAAGCGTCTCCATCTTGTTCTGTATGCGCCACCATTCTATGTCTAAATTAAACTAAAGCTTTATAACTTTGTACTTGCCCACTGCCTTGCAGCCCCAGATGGTCTCTGTAGCCCCTATCTGATCCCTTCCAGGAGTGCACTTCCCCTGCCTCTCCCTTGCCCTGAGCCCTGCAGCTCACATCTGCCCCTTCCAGGAGTGTGCTCCCCTTGCTTCTCCCTTGCCCTGAGCTCTGTAGCCCACATCTGGCCTCCCAAGTTGTACTCCCACCACTCCACCCCTTCTGCAGTTTGCAAGCTTAAAAACCCACTGTTCTCTTGCCTCAGCGCGCACCCTGTCACATCTTGCTGGGTGTACAATGTTGGGTACCAGCTTCAATAAAGCGCTATTCTCCTTTTCGGACCTCCCTCATTTTCTGAGTTACAATACACTGAGCCTCATGGTCTAGTCCTGCTTTGGGCTTTGACCATTCTGACAACCCTTTCGACCAAAATATGTCTCTTGTGTGTTTTATGCCTTCCTAATGTTCCTGAGAAGGGGACTAGTGTCCTGGGGCAGGACCCTGATGGGGGAGTCAAAGGCCAGGGCCATGGAAGAAATGAGGAGAGAGGAGCACCAGGACTTAAAAGGAGTGCTAACCCCTAAAGTCAGAAAGGAAGTCCCGGAGAGGACAGGGCACAGCAGCACCACGATGCTAGCTAGCACTGCCACTGGTTCAGCCGGTCACCTGCATCGTCACCATCTTAGAATTTTAGGGAGCTGGGCCTGGTGGCACATGCCTTTAATCCCAGCACTTGGGAGGCTGAGGCAGGAGTATCAGTGTGCGTTCGAGACCAGCCTGGCTATAAAAGTGAGCTTAAGGCCAGCATGAACTGCATAGCAAGACCCTGTCTCAAAAAGACAAAAAAATAAAGTAAAATAAAAAAAGAATTTTAGGGAATGAGAAGTAAACTGCGTTTTTGTTCCCCTCTTCTGCTAGGCCATTGAATGCCATTTGCTCTGCTATTATGCAGCATTTATATATGATCCTGGAAGCACCTTCGGCTAAGCAAGCAACAGGGGATTTTATTTATTTATTTATTTGTTTGTTTGTTTGTTTATTTATTTATTTATTATTTTAGGGAAGGGTCTACAGGGTGTTCAGAGTCTCGCTACTGGATCGCACTCGTAGTGATTTGCCTGTTTACAGCCTCCCAAGATCTGGGGTTACAGTCACGTGTCACCTTGTCCAGTCTCAATTGCCATCTCAGCCCGCCCCGGGGGCGGAGCCAGCATGGCAGGCCGAGGGAACAAACACCAACCCCTTCCCCCTCCCCTCCCTGAGCCTGCTTGCAGGTGCTTTAATCTGCAGAGCTATTTGGCCCGCCCGGACAGAAGATTTTAGAGAGTGTGTTCATACGTTCACCCAGCACGCGAGTGGCTGCGCAGTCTGCGTGTCGGACTGTGATCCTGAAGATGAGACGCTCAGAGCGGCGCGCAGCCCGCTGCGGCGCTCTGGGAGGCTGAGGCCGGAGGTCTGCAAGTTCCACCCCAGCCTAAGCAACCTAGCGACTTAGTGAGAACCTGTCTCAAGATTTAAAAACAAGTGAGTCCATGAATACTTTAGTTAATTAAAGAGCTTGGGGATGTCGCTGGGTGCAAACGACCATGTGTCAGCTCAGTCCTCATTATTAGAAAAAAAAACAGCGATGCGCGCGCACATCAGGACCGGAATGGTAAAGGTAAACAATGAAAGAAATCGCATCTATTTCTGCAGTCAAATATTAGTAAATCAATATTTTTGAAAAAAAGTCTAGTTATATAAGTTTCAATTTCTATGATGAAATGTTTTCTGAGAGTCCAATTAAATTACTGGCACAAAAATTTTAAATTTCAGCAATTTAACTTTCTCATTATTCTCTCTGTTCAACCATCACTAGTGGAAATTTTCCTTTAGCAATACATTGTATTAGGTTTTAAAAAAAAAAATACAGGGAGCTTGATAAGAACTTTCGAGTCTGCGCGGATGCTGCTCCAGCCCCTGATCCTCCCCTCAGCCGGGCAGCAGACATGGACGTCGGTGCCACTGGAGGAGCCTAGTCAGCCCCCACAGGGCTCCAGCCTTCCTGAGGTGCTGGAGAAAGTCTGTTGGAACCCTGAGCTACACTCCCAGCTGGAGCAGCGCCCCCTAGATCTAAGACGTGGCCACTAAATCTCTTGACAGAGAGGTGTGGGGATTACTAAACGTGCATTTTAAAGCCTTTCAATTGGATGCTATATTTCAACAAGCCCAGAATGTCCTACTTTTAATCCTTATCGGCCCCTGTATTCAAAGCTGCCTTATTTTATCTAGTGAGAAGGCTTTTGAAGGAGGATTGGGAGAATAACATTTCTTCTCATTGTGCACATTCAATGCTAGCAGGTCAGGCTGTGCTGTATTGGTCTCACCAATCTCTTTAACATTTCCTTGCAATACACAAATGCATTAATTTTTTCATTGCTAACTATGAGTCATGAAACAATCCTTTAATTTAAAATACATTTGGTATCCAAATACAATATCTTTACTATGCAGTAACTTACCAAATGCAATTAAAATGCGTGATTGTTCTGATTTCTTCTCTCCACTACTCATCTGTTCAATAAATAGGTAATCTTATATAATTCATTATACAACTCATGCATCATACTTAATAATACCAAGAATAGCAAAATGAACTCTTTTAATGTGTGGTGTCCTAAAAACATATAGTTACTTCCAACATGGCTCCATCAGAACGATTCTTTTACCCCAACAGATAATAGAAGCAGTTAAATTACGAAAGTGAGCAGGGCAAGGATCAAACATGGCCCCAGCTGCGCCCAGAGGGTGAACAGACAGGAAGCTCCCCTTTGCGAACTGCTTCACAAGCAAGATCCTCTGATGGTTTCTGTACCGTGCACATCCCATCAAGGCACGGGCCGGCTCTGTGTGAAGTGACCACACCGCGTTTGCAGGCCTGGGCAACTGCTGTGTGATTCCAGCTCACTTCCCATGCACACAGCTCAGGCGAATTTTCCAGATTTTTATGTCATGCGTTTATTAATGAATTCAATGGAATATTTTTATAAATAGAAAAATTAAAAGATGAAATGGAATATATAGGCACATTGAACCTGATTTTCCACCCATGTGGAGCAAGGTATGCCTTTGTCCAAGTAAAATACAGCTGTGTGGCCAGCAGTCCCCGTGGCCTTCTAGGTGGGAACCTGGCCCACACTCAGCACCCAGCTAGCCACGCCTGAAGTGGTGGGGATGCATTTTCCTCCCAGAGAGGAAGCGGGGAAGAGAGACAGCAGCAGCCCAAAGCCAGGGGAGGCAATGGTTCTGCTCTGTGGCCCTGGCTGAGCCAAGCATCCCACAGTGACCAACAGGTGGCATCTCCTGGGCCAGTGCTGCTCCTCACGCTCACTGGTGGCCGTGGACGTGTCCAGGCAGGCTGGTATCGTAGTGACAAGTGGACTTCACGTCATGCTCCCTGTCTCTGGGGGTGGCAGATGAGAGACTTCTTATCCCAGGTCCCCAGTGTCAAGTGACACTGCCACATCCCTGGAAGCTGCGCTTTACAGTCCTGCTCAGAAGAGCCAGGCGAGTGTCACAACACACTCAGCCACTGTCACGACAGATTTAACAGTCCCAAAATCTGCGTGGAATGCCTATCAGAGAACACATTCCAGGTCAGTGTTGATAGCAGTTAACTGGCAGCTAGGCCCTGGTGCCTGGAGCTGTAACCTGGAGTTTCAGACTTGTCTTCTTTTCATTAAATTTAGGTTTCTGACTCAGCTAAATTAGAGCCAATCTTGAAAAGGAAGACATCTTCCAGACCCATGCTGATTAAATAAACCAATCCTGAAATATTAACTGCACTCAGTACAGGGTGGAGTTTTGACTTCTCAGGAAGGCTTCAGGAATATTTGTGTGCAACAGAGAATTAGAAGGATAGCTATGCGGGTTGGCAAACTCAGCAACGGTTCCCATTTCTGAGGGTGCAGTGAAGTGGAAGGAGGTCTACCAGGCAGTGTGTTTAGTTAGCAGCCCAGTGGTGTCTGGGAGCTGAGCCTGGAGCTCCTCAAGCCTTCTGCAGCGCTGGTTGCTATGGGACTCTTAGATGGCACAGCACCAACACTGGGGAGAGCTTGGTGCACTTGGGCAGCAGAGCTCTGTTGTCCTCCAGACAAAAGATGCATAAGTCACTGGTCCTGCTGAAAATGAAGTGCTTTATTTATATGAAAAAAGACGTCATCAACACCTTGATATGCCAGGAACCAGGCAGGGCTGGCTCTGCGTGCAGCCCCAGTGTGTGCAGAGACATTTTCCAACCAAGACACTGAGGAGCCTGCATGCTGGTGAATTTGTCCAGTGGACCTAGACAGGGACAGTAAGGGGGACAACGGATGAGATACTTAGGGCTGGCTGGGGGTCACACTGTGATATGTGAGATGCCTAGTTTTTAAATCTTTCCATGGTGTTTGGCTCACTAAGATGCAGACACCAGTGCCTGAGCTGAACGATTTCCTAATTCCTGATTAAGATAGCCGTGGCAGGGCCAGGAGCGCAGCTCCGGGGCACAGCACCGCCTCACAAGTGTAAGGTCCTCAGTTCAATTGCCGGTGCCAAAACCAAGAAACTTGCTGGAGCGTTGCATCCTGGGTGATCAGGTTAAGTCCTGGCCTCTGTGTCTCCTCAACATATCCACACAGAAAAGTTCTTCTGTGTCACATCACGATGCTCATCCTGAGCCTTCTTCTCATGGGTCTAACCCTGTGCTGAACACCACACCTAGAAGCTATTTTGAAGAAAACCAATCAAAACACTGTAGTAAACAGACAGCATAGATTTCACACATGTTATCAATATATCTTCCTTTCAGGAGTGGCTCTGAAAAAATGAAGATTATCACAAAGTGCACTGTTTATAAGGTTCGAATGTACTACACACGACTGTCTCACACTCGGTTAGAATTATTTGTGAAACCGAGCGTACTGGATCCATTGTTTCCCCTTGCTGGTTCATGTGAGAATTTATGAGATGATACTGGGAAAACAAACAGAGAGGCAACGGCTTTGTCAGGACAATCCAAGTCAAATCACTTTTCACTAAAAATAAAAGTGTGTGCTGAGAAAGCAGCCACATCTAGGCTTCCAAATGTGGGTAATGAGGGGCGTTTTTCACCTGTCACAAACCCGTCCCTTTTCCAACAGTTTCCAGGTGTCGCCCTGCTCTGCACAACCTGCTCCCTTCCCCTCACCATATTCGTGCTTGTGTCTGGTGAAACAGGGGAAGCCAAAGGCTACCTGAGGTGGAGCATCCTGAAAGCATTTAAGAAGCAGAAATGTGTCTGCATAAAAATAAATGCTATTTTAGCTTTATGATGCTTTAATACCCTCAAACAAGATAAATAGCTTTAGTTGTAAATAGACAGAAATAAATGGGTTAGAAAAAGAAATAAATGGGTTAAATTTTAAAGACACACCATCTAACATAAGTAAATTAGTGCTGCAGTGTCTCAGGTGTGTTGTCTACTAATAATAGAGCACTTCCATGCCTTGAATAATTCACTATTAAATCTCTCACCTGCTCAACCAACCATAAAATTGCTCCCTACTTAATATCAAATGACAACTTTGTTTTATGGCGACTTAGGAATTCAACTGAGAGGATAAATCCTCCTAGGAGAAAATACATCTCAGTGGGCAAAATAAAGCCTTGAATTAAAAGTAACATGAAAATAGTTTTATTTTTGCCATGTAAATTCGTATGGTATCCCTTTGTTTAGCTACTAAAGCGTTCCCCATGTAACTAGGAGGTATGATTGAAAAATATGTTTTGTGCTTAAACAAAAATAAAATTATTCAAGTAAAAGATACACTGCTACTAACCCCCGCAAGCCCTTCCTCTTGCTTGAGACACACTCATGGCATATCTCTCGCCACTGCTTGAAGTAATTCTGGAGGCCCTCTCTCCTGGTAGCTGACTTTTAGTTTTGCTGCCTCAGTGTCTTGGATTGATTTAAAACGCTTGTCTCTTGGGGTAATTGTCCAGGGTGGTTCTTCTGGCGGTTCACCTGGACTGGCTCTGGGGCTGGTGGAGTGCTTGTGTGTGTGTGGGTGTGGGTGTGGGGGGGGGGAGGTTATGGAGCACACACACACACACCCGTGACCTTGAACTCAGAAGCTGCTCCCTTCACCCCCTCCTCGCCCAGCTTTTCTGCTTAGCTTCCCTGCAGGCAGCCACGAACTGAGCAGCTGTGCCCCCCACCACCACCACTGGCCGCGATGTCCATGCACCGGAGCTGGCAACATGGACCGAGCCCTCCGGAACCACAGCTAAGTTAAGCCTCCTGTCCCTCAGGTTGTGGGTGCTGGGTGCTGGGTCGCAGCAAGCAGAAAGCTGCCTAACACAATGATCGCTTCGACTTTGGGTTAGAGTCGCAGTTGGGGGGTGCTACATCTGGCTAGTGAGGTGTGGGGAGACACAGCACCATGTTTTCAGAGCCTACCTCGGCTGTGGACAACGCTCAGCAGCTGCATTCATCGCATATTTGGCCATAATTTGGAAAGAACCCCACAAAAAGGCTTCCAGGGCTGGGAAGATAGCTTAGCAGTCTAAGCACCTACCTGGCAAGCCCAAGGACCTGGGTTTGATCCCTAGTACCGCATACCGTGCTGACCCCAGAACTCCAGACATGCAGCACTGGCCCCTGAAACTGTTCGTGTAGTGCGTACCTGTAATCCCAGTGTTGGGGAGGCTGGGACAGGAGGATCACTAAGAGTGCAAACTGCATAGTGAGACCCTGTAAAATAAATAAATAAATAAACAAATTTTAAAGAATTAAAAAGACTTTCACAATTGCTTTGGGGCCAGGGAGACAGCTCAGTGGCTGGCATGCACAAGGTCTTGAGTTTCATCCCTGGTACCACAAAAAAAAAAAAAAAGCTACAGAATTGCTTCAAGAATTGGCAGTAATGAGATGGAAGATTCTGAGGGCAAAGGGCGATGAGTCTTCTCCTGATGGATTTGTTTAAACATTTACCGTATTTTCTGATCACCTCATGCATGTTTTGAGCTTTTTTGGAAAACTGAGTTCATTTGGCAAATGACAGTGGGAGGTGCCCTTCCCGTGCATATGCCTTGCTCAGGCTTAGGGTCACCCTTCATTTTAATAAAACTGTCAGAACTGTTCTATACGATTTTAATAGTTCAGACGCATGGCTGGTTTCATGAACACATGTTACAGTCGGGTCCTGCTCGGTATAATCCTGCTTTGTCACTACTTTGAAATTCTTCATATTTAGGCAAAAGGACCCGAATTTTCTCTTTGCCTTGGGCCTTGCCAGTTGTGTAGTTGTGTTGCTACCTGCCCATGGTACGTATAACTGTACTGCTAGCATTAGTAAACATATGTATTAATTTCACCATACGAATACACCACAGGTGCGGTGGCCAGCCTGCCTCCTGAGGAACCACTGCCCCCTCACACCTGGGCGCGGCAGTCATCTCACTGCTGTGTCCATGACCAACCCTGACCAGCTCCTCCTGCCACCTTCCCACATGTACTGGCCCCGCTCTCCCAACAGTGTCCCACGAGCCCTTTAGCTAATTCTCTTTCAGCTTCCTCAAGCCTGTGCAAACAGATTCCAGTTCGATTTAACAAATGAAATTTAACCGATAGGCATATGGGAAGCAGCAGTTTTGTTTCAATTATTGGGACTGTACTACTAATGTGTTTTGAAACTGTCGCATTGTTATTTCTTATTAAAAGAGAAATAAATAAAAAGAAAGGAAGCAGCAGTTTGATTAAAACAAACAGTAGAAACTCCATTAATCATAATCATAATATCATGTGATTTTTAAGAACAAGATGTAACTATGAATATGGCCAGAAAAATACACAATAATCTTGATGTTGTTGTTGTGTGAATGTGTTTGGTACAGGATCTCACTACGCAGCTCAGACTCGTAGAGATCCTCCTATGTTCAGCCTCTCTGGTGCTGGGATTAAAGGCATGCGCCACCATGTCCCGTCTCAACGGCCATCCTGGGGGTGGGGCTGGCATGGCATGTGGTGTCAAGGATCGAATCCTGGCCTTTGCACTTGCCTAAGCAGGTGCTTTGTCTGCTGAGCTATCTCATCAGACCCACAGTGTGCTTTTTATCAAGTTTCAGAAGAATATGTGGGACAATGATTTCTTGTTTTCTTTTTAGAAATATATTTAGACATGAGTAAACTTTGGAAAGAACCACATTTTCACTATTAACCAAAATGGCTATAGGGAGTGGTGATATGCATACATACATAGTCGTATATACATGAAAATTTGTAATGTTTTGCTTCAAATGAAATAGTTTGAGTCCCTAGTTCATGCCCCAGTACCACACACACACACACACACACACACACACACACACACACGATTGTTTTATCAAAAATGTTTTCTTTTAATTAGAGAAAACTTGATTATTTTAGTAACTGAATATCTAATTTGGTTTCCTTTATTTAAAATAGCCATCTGGATATTTAAAAATATTTGGCCATTCTCTAAACAAACATTTTAAATTGTAAGTTTAAAATTGTATTGGTAGAGTTAGAATGTCAACTATTAAAATCCTGTATATAAACGGTTTCCTTGAGACCATGTCAATAATCCAACTGTTTCAAATTTATGGAAACGAACTCATACGTTTGACATTGTCTATATACAGACTAGTGTGCAAATGTAGGTTATGACCACAAAAGCTCAGGGAAATCAACCCACACAGTGATTAAATATAAAAGTGTTTCTCCTGTCCTCCAAGAAGCTAGCTGTATTTAGTGAAT
>PVKN010006122.1:0-15243 GCA_004027915.1 Capromys pilorides
CAAATCCTAAATGTGCAGGTTGGTCAGTTTTGACACATGTATGTGCATATATATATATATATATATATATATATATATATATAATCAAGATGAATAAAATTTATCTCCTGCCCCTTCTTACTCTAAGTTCCAAGCACTCAATAGCACATCTTGTTTCTTTCTGCTAAGGCCCCCTCAAATTTTCAGATGATCTCTCTGAAAAGATAAAGAAACCTTCCTCTTTTCTGGCTCAGACCTGCTCTAGGGGAGCACTCTTGTACCCTTGACCTAGAGGACCATGGGAGCACAGGTCAGTCTCACCACAGCCTCTCCACCCTCTGCCACATAATGTGTAGCTCATTATGCTCTTGCAGCTTGGATTTTCTAGGGATAGTGAAGTGTCAGTATTCTGTATCCCCTGAATGTGTGAGTCAGATTAATCTCTCCAGGTAGTTTCTTTAAAGTCTTCTCATTTTGAACTGAACTGGGGAGAGACTCAAAGCCCACTACCAGTTCTCACCAAAGATCCCTTTTTAATATCTGAACTTCAGGGCCTTTCTCCAAGTGGGCAAACTTGGTTTTCATGGCCTTCATTTCCTGTTTGGAGTGATGGCATATGCAAATGTTGGGAAACAGAAAGTGCTCTGATACAAAGGAGAAGCCCCCAGGAGGGATTTGTGTTGTTGGTGAAAGCACTTGGAAAAAACAACCCAACTGAAAGCTAAGAGCAGATAGATACTATCAGACACAAGAAGGACAGAAGTATATTTAAGAAGGGAGAAGCGAAAGAACCAAGAAGATTGGGCGTAATGGCATGTGACTGCAATCCCAGCCCTTGGGAGGCTGGAAACAGGAGAATCACTACAAGTCTGATCTATGTAGTGAGACCCTGTAGACCCTGTCCTAAATACATCAAGAAAGAAAGAAAGAAAGAAAGAAAGAAAGAAAGAAAGAAAGAAAGAAAGAAAGAAAGAAAGCCAAGAAATAAGAAGCTTCTGAAGATAATGAAAACTTTGGGGGAACTGAAATTGTTTGGGATGGCAAGAACCAGATTATGTACAATAGGAAATGGTCAAAGGAACTGGGAAGACGGGCCACCCCAGAGTAGTGAAACCTTGAGGGGATACTGAACTGGAAAATGGCAGGATCTGATTAGTAGTTTTGGAAGGTGATGTGGATTGGATAGAAGCAGGACTGGGTGCTGGGATATCAGAAAATTAACTGCTGCCATAAATGAGTGTAGTGCGAGTAGGGGAGAATGTTGAAGACACTTCTGATTCAGAGTATAAGGAACTTGGTAACTGAATGGTTTGGCTGTTAAATGATCAGCAAAGGTTGGGTGGGTTGAGCTTATGTTTCCAGAGGCTCAGGTAAAGTGAAGAATCTTATAGTCAGTTTAATAAAACGATGTGGACTGGAAATATGGGCTAGAGACAGATTTAAGAATCTTCTTTCTGTCAGTAAATGAAGCTATAAATGAGTTTGGCTGAAGCCACTCAGGGAAAGTGTACAAGTAATTTGAGCAGAGAACCTAGACTGAGTTTTTGGAATTGGTATTTAAGGTATGCAAGGAGGATAAGCCAGATAATTGAAAGATGTAATCAGACTGTAGCCAAAATAGAGTTCAGCGAGAGGGCAGAAAAGCAGAGTGAAGCTGAAAAAGGAGAGAAGGTGGGAGGGGGTCAAGGTCTGTGGAGTAGTAATGCTGCCAGCACATACTGTTGTCACCGAGCCCCCATCCCTTTCTTTTTAAGGTACCAGGGATTGAACTCAGGACCCTGTGCTTGCTAGGCAAGCACTTATTCTACTGAGCTATCTCCCCAGCCCTCACTGGGCCCCTAGAGACCATACAAATATCTTCACTCCAAAATATGTAATTTATTTCTCCATAAACTTCTAAGAAACAATTTCATGTATGCAATTTATCAAAATAATTTTGTAGCATGAAGACAAAGGCTCACCGATTATGGCTTACATCCTTTCAAGAAAAGATTAAAAAAAATCTGCTTTATTTCCCTCTAAGTTCTGAAGCCTGAACAGGAGGGAAGGGGAGGAGAGGAAAATTCTGAGTTGTCCTATATAGGTAGGAACTACTTCTCTTTCTCCTTCCTTCCTTCCTTCCTTCCTTCCTTCCTTCCTTCCTTCCTCCCTCCCTACCTCCCTCCCTTCCTCCCTCCCTCCAGAAACTCCACCTTTTTAAGGCCAACTCTTCATAGTTGTGTCCTTCTGTTATTACCAAGGACTCACAAATTTCTCATTCAGAACTCCCAGATAAACCTGGGCAAGGAGGCTGGGTGGGAGTACACTCACGCGAGCCCCTGGCAGGCTTGTGGTTGCTATGGGTGTAGGAGGCAGGGACCAAAGTAAGGTGGTTTTTTTTTTTTGTTTTTTTTTCCAGGAATCAAACTCAGAACCAAAGTAAGATTCTTGTACCATATCTTCCTTTTTCTTTCCCACACTGTCCCTCTCTCCCCCATATTTCCACATTTACTTGTCTGGATTAAAACTTGAAAGTGATGGGAAGAGAGAAGCATGAGGTAGCTTTTTCTTGAAGTTTAGCAACTCTAGCAGTTATCTGGGGGTCTTTTCCTAGACTTGTTTCTCCCTTTGTGAGGGCATAGCCTTTCGCAGAATGCCCTGTAGTGATAGCAAAAGAGCAGGCATATACTGATCTCTAGGCCCTTCTTACTGAATTGCAGGACTGTAAAGGAGGAAGAGCAATGACTGACTCTTTTTTTGGGTTTTCTAAAGGCCCTCTATTTTTTTAAAGGAAAGCTGTTTTTCTTCTTTTGCTTGCTCTTCATTGTCTTGCCAGAAGTGATAAGGGCCCCAAAACCATATTGGTGGGAGAAAGCATATGCAGAACGTCGAAAGTTTCCATGTTTCAATCTGATCTGAACTGGAGGCGGCAGTGGATATTTCATGTAATGATGAATTATGTCCAAAACCTAAATGAGGGGCAAAGTTTTTATTCACAGAGGCAAAGGCAAAGAGGCTCATGAGTTCTATCTGGGAACTCCATCATGAGTTCTACTCACCTTGTCCACGAAGACCGGGTATAACAGCCGTTTGAGAAATTTGTACCCAATTGCAGGAATTATACAGAGGACCGTGCTGAGGATTATGCTCAGCCACAGCTGCGTCTGGTTTAGGGAGGTCCGGGCCACACCTGTAAATGACCAAACAGGGGAAAGGCTGAAATGGAGTCTAGAGAAGAGAAAGAGAAAAGGGGGAGGAGTATCAGCTAGAAGTTAGGACACTTCTCCAGTCCAAAAAAGGAAGTACTGATCTGGAGACATGGTAATTTACTGAGAAATATAAATACCAAGGACCGCAATTAGGTCTTTCATGCAGCTGAAATCATTGTGAATTCACACAGCTTTGCTGTCCTCTAAAAGCAGGGGAGGGCAGGGCAGGGCAGGACCAGGGTGTAGGAGGTTATGTGGGAATCTTAGTGCATTGGCCTGGATGCAAAACATGGGATAGAAGGTTTTTGAGGAAAAAAATGAAATAGCAGCCTGATAAAAGGTAGAAGACAAGTACATCTTCATAGCTACTCTGCATTCTATCCAGATCTGAGATGAGAGAGAAATTAGCATAGGAGACACTAAGTACACTGTGACACAAAGGCTTTGAACTGGAATGACAAAACCTATATCAAGCCATTAAAAAAAAAAAAAGCAACTAAGTTCTCTCCAATCTCTAAAATGGTGCTAATAATTCCTGCTCTGGTTGTCTGATAGGATTCTTGTGAAAACATTTGAAAAAAATCTTGGAAACCGAGGTTAAAATATTTCCCTAGCTAGATTTTGAGTCCTTTTAAGACACAGATCATCTCGCATATTTCCCTCCTTAGAGGCTAGAACATAATAATGTTTTCTCAGTAAAAATGTACTAAATAAATAAATGTGGCTGGTTTACCACCATTCCACAATCTGTTGGGCAGAGCCTTACCTAGGAAGTGAAAGATGCTGGGGAACATCACACACAAACCATCACTGTAGAGCAACAACAGCATGCAAAAGTAGAAACCCAGGCTACCCCAGATGAAGAGGTGGCTCAGCAATGTCCAGTAGGTTGTCTTCAGGGCAATCTGAAAAGCACTAGTTAATGTGTAATACTCTGTAACCTAGAACTTATCACCTACTACCTTTCTCTATTATTATTTTGAGGGGGGTCGATACTGGGGATTGAACCCAGGGCTTTTTCACTGAGCTACATCCCTATCCCCTTTTTATGTTTTATTTTGAGATAGAGCCTCCTAAATTGCTTGGCTGGTCTGGAATTTGTGATGCTTCTACCTAAGCCCCTCAGACACTAGGATTATAGGCTATATGTCCCCACTGCTGGCCCCTTTTCCATTCTACGGTGATGGATTCTCTCCCCCATATCTCCCACCTTTTTTTTCTTATTCAGTTAGGCTCCCTACCCAACCCCCTTAATCCCACTGCCACTGACCACACCTGCATTGTGACCACACACATCAAGGAGGTCTGTACTATCAAGGAAAAGGTCTGGAAGTCAGAGATGTCCTTCCCATCACTGCGCTCTGAGTTGTGGATGGTTCCCATGGAGACAAAGAACAATACAAAGGAACTGTAGATCCCATGTATTAAGCAATTCACAAATTTCTTCTTATTGAAAAAGAGGTTGCTCTGGCCTGCTTCATACAGCTCTGGAAAACTTAGGCTCCATGTGTCATTCACATCCTGGAAACACAGAAGGTAAGGCTCAGGGTCTCTGTGTAGAAGGTCCCATTTTCATCAGAGGAGAATCCTGCCCTCAGTGAATCTGCCTCCCTAGACAGGCTGCCTAGGGAGCTTCCTTATGCAGTAATGGAGAGGTGGGACCCGAGAACGGAACAGTGACCACAGACCCTTCCTAAAGTCCTCTCTATGGAAGGATTTGGGTAGTAGAAGAAAGCTTGGAGAAGGTCAGAATGGTGGAAAGCACTTGGAGGCAGTTAGGCCTGGGTCATTGACAGACGGGGCAGTTTGGGTGGATAGTAGCTAGAAGGGAGGACTGGAGCACAGCATGGGGAGACACTAGGACATGGGAAACATCTCTAAGTGTTTCTTTGATTAAATATTCTTTGTATCAAAATCCAGTTATTGTGGAGAGAAAGGACAGTGGGGATAAGTTAGTCCCTTAAAGTATCCATATTCTGTGATGTTCCTCCTATTTCCACAGTATCTGGTGAACTCAAGAGTGGAAGGATTCTCTGTGTGGATGATATTGGCATGTCTTCCTCTCCGAAATTTGAAACTTAGGACAATAAAACCTGGGGTGTAGCTTCAGTTAGGACCCTAGAATCAGACCATTGAAGCAAGGTAGTACTGCTAAGTAACACAGTCTGTCCCCTTTGCTCTTCCAGGGTTGGTAGCTAATTCATGGAGAATTTCCTATAGAGCTTCTACCCTGATAGAGATGGGGAACCATGCTTCTACGATGTCCTAGTTTATCTGCTTTCTTTTTTTGGTGGCTCCTTTTCTACTGCATTGCTCAATAAAGGCTGGGTGTGGGGAGGGAAAGTTTCTAATAGGGAGAGATGAGATCTCTTGTGTTGGCACTCAGTGACCTAAGTTTTTAGAGACCCGTACTTGTATGAGGATCTCGCAGTCTCTTATCTAGGCCTTCCTGCACTGGTTTATCTCATCGTTATTATGAGCCTCTGAATGGGCCTCTCCTTTATTGAAGTGCTTTGCTTCACCCAGTCTTGTCCCAATAACCTTATTTCCTTTAATTACTTTTATACACAGTTTATGTATTTCCAATTTTTTCTTTCTCTACAGAGATAAAATTGAGACAGAAAAAGAACATGACTTTATTAAACAGATTTTTGTTTGTTTGTTAGGGGGGGACTGTACTGGGGATTGAACCCAAGGCCTTCACACTGAGCTATATGCTCTTTCTATTGTTTTTGTTTTGAGATAGGGTCTTGCTAAATTTTCCAATCTGAGCTTGAACTTTTTTTGAGACAAGATTTTTGAGACTGTAATTCAGCCTGGCTTTGAATTCACTATGTAGCCCAGGCCAGCATCAAACTCCCAGCAATCTCCTGCCTCAGTCTTCTGAGTGCTGGCTTTATAGGCATGCACCTCCATATTCACTGTGGATTTGAATTTGTGATTGCCCTGCCTTGACCTCCCAGATTGCTAGGATTACAGGTGGGTACCACCATGCCTGGCTGGGTGATTGTTTTCTGTCACAGATTCTTTACTTTCTTTTTGACACCTTTCCTGGTGATGCTCTTTCCTCTGCTCTAGAAATTATTCCCTTTACTTTTGTTTTTTGCAGAGCTTGCTTCTTGCTGTCTTCCTCACTTTGGGGAATACTCCTGGGGTAGCCAACAATTTTACCACTAAGAGCCTTGTTGCTGTATCTTACCTGATCAAAAAGACTCAAGCCGAGGACAGGAAGGGAGGTGTAGATCAGATTGAAGAAGGTGATAAACCAGCTATCATAAACCGTCTAGAAGAATATCAAGAGATTTTAGTAAGACTCCTCTCTTCTCTAAAGTCCCAGCTCCACCTCCCCAGATCTAACACAGCTATTCCCTGCCCCACTCCAGGCCTATCTTCACCTTACTAACTTAGAGCAAGATTTGGATTCTCACAGAAAGCTCCACTCTCTGTGTGATCCTACTCTGTTTAGAAGACTGGGAACTGGGACTCCAAGCTGAGGCAAGACCACATCAAGCTTTCGAGGCCAATCTGGACCAATCCTACCATAATCTGTGTTGCTCCTCCCTGCACAGAAAGGGCCCCAGACTGGCTGTTAAGGAAATGTAGCTGCATTCCTGGCACTAACAGGCAAACAAACATTTTGGCTCTTTTTCTTATCTGCTTGATGGCATTCAGTGGCCTCTGTAGCCTTGGATATTTCCTAGCACTGGCAAGGGGAAAAGAGTCAATGACTTCTCCAGCTGGGTGCTCTACCCTGGTGTCTAGAGCAGGTCCCTTTCTTCACTATCCACAAGAGGTCAGCAGCAACACATGCATTACACACCGACCTCCCACAACCCAGGCTAGTTTTACTAGGTGCTGGGGGTACCAAAGGTCTATTACTGTCAGTTGCCTAGAAGGGTTTCTCCCAGGATAATCATTCTCAAGAGATTGCTTCTCTTGGGAATTCTTGAGAGATTCCCAGAAAAACTTCTGATAAGAAAGAGGTGTCCTCTTAGTCCCTCAAAACCTCAGTGTCACTTTTCCCTACTGGTGTCATAAAGATTTTATATTCAAACGTGTAATCAATTAGCCAGAACGAGTGTGTGTGTGTGTGTGTGTGTGTGTGTTTGTGTGTGTGTGTGTTAGCAGGGGTGAGGGAAGTCAGTGTAGTGATGTAAATGGAAGCTATAGTTCCACATATGCTGTAATAGTCTGTCATAATCCAGAGGCTCCCTGAGACTTAGCCTTTTCCATGATTATTTTGGATGCTAAGAAGAGTTACAGATCTATCAATTTTCCTTATCACATATGTTTGACATTGTCAGTGAAAATACATAGCTTATGGTAGAGTTTCTGCAATGTGAGTCAAGGCTAAATCAGAGCCAGGTCAGAAAAGTTATAGTTTGGAGATTTAAGGTGAGTATAGCACTGGAGGATGGGACTAATAGGGGGTAAAGAGCATTTTGGATGGATGGCAATGTGTCATATATAGGCTGAGTTGAAGGTGAATAGAGAGGACTAGGTTGACTAGAGTGGAAATTGACATTGATCTCCTACCTGTGCAGAGAACCCGTTGTAGAAGGCATACCAGAAGTGAACCAGGGTAAAGGTAAAGTTTTTATAAAAGAAGTAGCTGAGAAACTTGCATATGCGATTGTAAGACCAGCGGCCATGGACCAAGAGAAGACGCTGAAGGTAGCGGAACTGGCAGAAGGCAAAGTCACTGTTAAGCATGGCCTGCATCCCCTCCAGGCCACAGATGCCGACTCCAATGTGGGCAGCTGCAATGAAACCCCAGAAGTTTCTAAGCCACACAGTTTGTTTATGGGGCTACTGCCTTGAAAAATGCAAAAGAAATACTAAACAGATGTTATATAAATTCCTTATTTTACATTTGGAAAATACTGCTAGACCTAGTTCAAAATGGCACTTCCTTAGTGGAGTCCTTCTCCTAAAGGATTGTACCTCTCCCACCAGTTGAAGAACAGCCCCCTCTACTAGATGCTGTCGCTCAGGAATGCCACCTGGTATGGCCACTACTGTCAAGCTGTCCTAGGTGTTCTTTGTCCCTACAGATTTGTTCTTTCCCACTCTCCAGATGTTAAGGTTTAAGTTACTTATTATCTATAGAAAGCACTTTAATTAAACATGCAGGAAGGATGTGAATATAACCAAATATTTAATTACCTAAATTTATCTAAGAAGCTAAAATCCAACTGTTGAAAGGAGTGTTATGATGTATATACTTTGTTAGAAAGAACTTTTCAGGAGGCCTAAGGTGAATTTTTCAAAATAAAGCAGAGGTTATACATAATAGAATATAAGACTTAAGTTCCTAAAAGTTTTAAGCGATCTGTGATAATTCACTATTCAGGCCAAATTCACAGATCTTCTGGTATAAATCTATTGCATTGCTTAATGGTACAACTGAAATCTCTAAGGCCCTGAAGACTAGCATGGTTCTAGGAAGCAGGGAAGAGAACAAGAACTCTTCCTGCTGTTGAAGTGGAACCTGGAGCATCTGCTTGTGTTTTCGGCATGGGAAGAGAGGTGAGACTAGAGGACCTTATAGATTGACAAACTGCTCAAGGCTAACAACACTCACCTGAAATTAAAACTAGTAAATTTCAGCCTTCGGCTTCTATTAGTCCAAAGAGATCAATAAATCACCTATTTTCCTTCAACTGCAAGACCCAGAGCGAGTTCTTGGGAATAGAGCCTCAAGCTACATTGGGCCTCACCACCTACAGCCTTCACAAAAGGAGCAGGCTATGACTGTGGCCCATGGGTCCTTTGTAGCGCCATCTAATACAGGTGGTATGTTAGCCACACAGCATGCTGTTGGGGACTCTGTGCTCATACTCTGTGGGACCAGGTGCATCTTGGCGTGCATGTCATAGTGCAAGTAAATGATCTGAATGTATATAAATGATCACCTATGGGCATGGACTGTACACAGATGCAAAGGAGCATGAATGGAGTTGCAAAACAATATTAACACATACTAAACAGGATAGGTAGAAGTGTAAGCCAACTACATATAACCAACCAGATTAGTTTTGGCCATGAAGGAAGGGGCAAGCCATTGCCGGGGATTACTTCCCTTCTCCCTTCACATGCCTTTGATCATGCTGACGTCATTGGCCCCATCCCCGATGGCCAATGTCACCACCTTCTTATACCTCTTCACCAGCTCAACCACCTGGGCCTTCTGAAGGGGTGTCATCCGGCAGCAGATCACTCCCTTGCACATGCATGCTGTTTGCAGCAGTTCCAACTCCAGGTTCTCTTCTAGAGCGCAGGCCTGCAGCAACCAACATACATTCACTCTTCAGACTGCCCAAAAAGAAAAAGGGTAGGACCTTCCCAGATCTCTCTTATCCCCTCAATACTCTCCTGTCCTTCACAGGACAGGCAAAACTTCTCCCAAGATACTCACCCCCAAGGGAAGTCAGACCCTCAAGTCAGATCTAGGCAGCTTCAGGTCAGACTCAGCCTCCAATGGGAAACTGGTCAGGATCTCTCACTGGGTCAGGTCAGGTAAGGGGGCTATCAGCTCAAATGACTCACAGGGGAATGGCTCTTCTTGCCTTTTCCTTTCCCTCAAGGGATAGGCTACATCATTAACGAAGAATTTAGATAAGGAAATAATTTTCTCTTCTCTTCTCCTTCTTTTACTCCTACCTCGCCTAGCTTGGGGAAAGGTATCTTTCCAGCAAAGACACCTGGAGGAAGGAGAATAGAGTGACTCATAGACTAGAGGAAGTTCCTCAGATTTCCCTGAAGTGGGTTGGACATAGGGAGAAGGTTTTTTGGAAGAAGAGAACAGAGTTGTAGCACTGTGTTGCCTACCAGGCTGTAGCCATTGATGACCAAGCCATAGTTGCCTTTGGGCACCTCATCAGGTATTATGAAGGGCGTCTTGGGCTTTGAGGAAAGATGAACGTTTGTTGGGTTTGATTCCAGTAAAGACTCAGTTATCATCTTGGCCCTTGCTGTCCTAAAAGCCGAGAGCAGCAATCAGAATTTGACCTGAATCCCCAGGACTTAGGAAAAATATGTCCCCAAGCAAAAGTGGACAAGGAGGTTATAGGGCCTCAAACTTGACTGCTTCCCCAGACTTGGCAGGTCATTTACATACCTGTCACATTTCTCCATCCCCTATACTCCAATTCCTTTAGCCTGAATGCTTCCTTACAACATTTTCTCAGGCATTATTTCCCCTCTTCCACTTCTTGCCTATTTCTTCTGGTAGTGTGGGAGCCTCATTGAGGGAAGAAATGAGTGCGAAATCTTGGGTCTAGAGATTGCTTCTCCCTTGTACCTGAGTTCTTGAAAAACTGTTTCATAATTTTTGCCTTCTATTATGAACACCTCATCCATTTCATCCTCAAATATACTACAGGAGTAGGCAATGTTCACAGCAGTCTCTATAGGAAAGGAAACACAGGTCATATTTGGGTCAGAGTCTCACAGTGTAGAGTTAGATAGGGCCTAATGGAGGGCCCAGAGCTCATTTGCCCACCTTTGCCTTGATGCAGTCCATGTGTATTTTTCATGAATAAGTAGAAATATATAAACACCCGTGGGTAAGTGTTTACTTGGTACAGACTTACTTACTACAAACTGGCATCATTCAGGCTTACCCTTCTCTAGAAAACCTTTCCCTATTTGTGAAAGCAATTCCAGTCTGTGTCTACTTATCTAGGCAATTAGGATATGTTTCTTTGAACGTGATATGTCCATTTCTATTCCCAATTTGTGGTTCTTAGACATGTATCCTTTCTTAAATGTTGCAAAATCTGGAATTTGGAATAAATTCATACTAAGAGAAAAAAGTTCCAAATCCTGGATACATATTGAAGGTGCTGTCACTTTAGGGTGGAGATAAGGGCACAAGGTTAGCAACTGATTCTCAAAGCCTGGAAAGCCAGACTGAATCTGACTTACAAGGTGGAGTTACTGCAGTTCCCTAACCAGAGGCTTAGCTTTATAAAATTAGTATATTTCAGGAAGATTGAACTGATGGCTGTCTATAGGCTATGCTGAAGTAGGTAAGAGTAAGACATTGAAATTTTTACAAAAAATGGGATGAATGCTGGACCAGTGTAATGCCATAGTCAAGAAATATTGCAAACAAACTAGTGGGAGATGGTGAAAAAATGGGCCCTTGGGACATTGGAGAAGGTATAGTCAAAGATGATTTTAATGTTTTATCTTGCAAATTCCTGGCTGATGGGGGTCATGTTGTCTCTTCTATTCAATTACCGGTACAGCAACTAACAAACTATATACTCAGCAAACATATACAAAACTGGAAATGAAGGCATCCTATAAAGATTTACTCTGAGTTACAGGTATTTATCAAGCAAGTTGCTAAGAAAAAAGTAAAGTGAAGAAGTAGAGAAATGGCCAAAGCAGGAAGGAAAGATGGTTGGTCAGGCTAATAGCTTCCCTTTACCTTGCTTATCTCCAGTTAAAACCCAGATTTTAATTTTGGCTTTGTTCAGGGTGATGATTGTCTCAGGTACTGCATCTTGCAGCTTGTCTTCTACGGCTGTGGCCCCTAACAGCTTTGAACAAAGATATACATTAGTGAGAAAAAGGGAGACAGTCACAGCATTTAGTGCTACCCAACAACTGCTCAGCTCTCTCTTTAGTGTCCTGGCATAAGAACCCTGCTGGTATAAAGCTCAGCACAGTCTGCCTTTCAGCATACAGTTTTTCAACCATACATTGAAATCAAATTTAGAAATGCAACATTAGAGACCAGAGAGAGAAGAGACTTGCCTGAGTCACATATAAGGTGATGTGCTACTTCTAAACCATCTGATTCTCAACACACCTTTACTTCCTTCTTGTGTCATAGCATATTTCCTGCCTCCAAATGTGGTGAGTCCTGAATGAGAGATCTTCATGTCCTACTGCAGCTTTTCCTTCAACCTCACCTTCTTATTTGTACCTCCTAAGGGGTCTTTAAAGTTATCCAGGCTTTTTCCCACACTAGATAAGCAAATGTTGGTCCAGCACCATGCTCTCTCTCCATAACTCCCAACAGTGCTTACACCGGGGTGGGTGCCAGGCTGAGTCTGAGGAGCTGACAGATGAACAAAGTACTGAATACTTTCTCCCAGGCCTCTAGAGAGTAACCTAGAAGATTTGACGTTCCACTTTTTTCTCTTTGGGGTTAGTAATGTCTCTTTTTATATCAGAGTGGCCTATATCAATCCAGTCTAAGCCTTCAGGATCATCCTTAATTTCTCTTTTTCTCATATCCTATAATCCAGATTATCAGCAAATTCTGTTGATGCTACTTTTAAGAAACAAATTTATACCATGCATGTTGGTACATGCTTGTAGGGAAGCTGAGGTTGGAAGATCTCTGTGAATTTGAAGCCAGCCTGGGCTACAAATGGAGTTCAAGACCAGTCTGAATTGTGAAGTAAGACCCTGTCTCAAAAAGACAAACAAACAAAAAGAAGCAGATTTACAAGCCTGGTGTCGTGGCTCATGCCTATAATACCAGCACTTGAAAGGCTGAGGCAGGAGGGTCACTGTGAGTTTCTGGCCAGCTGAGGCTATGTAGTGAATTCAGGGCCAGTCTGAACTGCAGAGTGAGACCCTGTCTTAAAAAAAAAGTTATAAAATGTGACCATTCCTCATCATTTCCACTAATTCACTAACATCTCTCATCTATACTAATTTAGCTACCATTTAATTGGTTTCTGTTGGGTCAACCCTTGTTCCTCTAATTAGTATAATTCCAATACTGCAACAAATGATTTTATATAAGTACCTCGTGCTAACCGATTGTGCCACTGGGGCTTCTGCAACAAATGATTTTAAAAGCCATCTAGTCCAACTGGCTGAACTATTCCATTGTTTGCTCTGTTCCACTATTTTCCTTTGTCCTGCGCTCTGACAACACTCTCCTCTCTGTCTCATGTCCTCACCTGCTTAGCTCTAGCCACATGGAGGCCTGCCTCCATGTCAGGGGTCTTTTCTTCTGCTATCAATCTGTCTGAAAAGCTCATCTGAAGAGCCAGAGAGTCTCCTGGCTGCCACCTCCTTCAGGTGTCTTCTCAGATATCTTCTGTAGTAAAGACTAGCTGCCTTGTTCAACACAGCAACAGTGCCTCTCCCCCTCCAGAGCACACACTGCAGGCTGAAGCTCTTATTTTTTCTTGTAGCATTTTCACCATCTGAGTTAATATATGTTGCTTTTTGTGTTTTCCCCACTTCTAAAGGCACAGTGTCTGGCACAGAGGATACACCAAATCTGCTGAATAAGACAAATGGATTTTTCTGTCTTGATTATTCTAACCACTTGTTTAGGATTATTAAGCTGTGCATTGTTTCACACCTTGATTTCTCCAGATTACTTAGTTTCTGTGATTGGCTTTGTGGGGTAAGAAACAGTTATAGAAAGAGAAAAAAAAAAAAAAATGGGGCCTGTGACAGCTCAGTGGCATACTGCCTGCCTGGCAAGTGTGAGGTCATGAATTCAATTCCCAGTATCAACACATACACACACGCACACACACACACACACACACACACACACACACACAAATCACAACCAGTGCACTTTTCTTTATAGCTTCAGAAGACTCATGGTGTAGTGAATCAACCCAGATTCCAGTAGCCCACTTTCCTACCACAAAACTTTGGTACTTCCTACTGAGCCTGCCTGTCCTTCCCTCAGAGACAGCCTGTGTCTGTAGGTTCTCTGAAGATCACTCTCAGAAGAACCCTTACCTAGTCTCTGGCTACCACCTCCCACATCCCTACCTCTAGTCTGTCCCAACTTCCTCACACTCACCATCAAGTCTTTTTCTATCTCCTCATAGACAACTGATAACTTATTTTCCCGATCCTCCAAAGACAAGTAAGCTTCACTGTGCTTGCGGCTCCAGGTCTGGAAGAATGTAGCATCCAACTCTCGGTAAGCCACCATGAGGGTGCGAAGGCCTTGAATGGCAAAATCCTGAAAGACGCATGTGCACTAAGTCAAGGTTAAGTTTGGGCTGAGTTCAGGGAGTGACCCCACTGGTCCCACCTGCCTGTAACATAGACTTATAACACACAGTTAGTACTATGGGTTGGTACCTGGTCTAGTCAGAAAGTTCTGAACTTTCTTAGCAAAATGTTTCAAACAAGGAGGTCAGCATAAACTAAAGGGTCAAGAATGCTTCTAAGAGAGAAGTTCCCACTATGGCTGTCTGCTAAGATTCATAGCAGAAAGCTTGTCAAAAAGATCTGAAACAATTGTATGTCACCATTTGAAACCAGTCTGGGGAAATGCTCTGAAAAGTTACCATAACTCATGTGTTCTGAAATGATAAAAGATATGAAAGTAGTCCATAAAAACATCCTGTGGCCTCTAAGAATCAGTATAAGATAGAAGAACTGTCTTATGTAGGATAGTTCATTAATTTTTTAAATTGAGATATAACTCACATTTTATGAAAGTAGTTAATATGTGATGCTGGGAATCAAACCCAAGGTTTTGAACATGCTAAGAAAATGCCCTTGTCACTAGGCTGTATTGCCAACCCAAAGTTCATCCTTTTATTTTGAAAAATTACTGAGGATTGAACACAAGACCATTTCACTGAGCTATATTCATTGGCCTTTTTAAAGCTTTGACACAGGATCTCACCAAATGGCCAAGTTGCTCCAGTAGGACAAGAACTCATTTCTGCCTCAGGCTCCAAGAAGGGACAATAGTTGTGTGTGCCTAGCTTAGAGTTCCCTTTCAAAGTGTATGATTCAGTGGACTCTTTATTTAGTATATTCACACAGTTTATGCAACCATTATTCCTAATCCCAGAATGTTGCTATTATGAGCAAAAGAAACATAGGCTGAATATTAGTCATTCTCCACTGTATTTTCCTTCCCACCTAAAAGCTCTAATTTATTTTCTGTCTCTGCAGATTTACCTGGTCTGGAATTCATACGAATGAAATAACAACATATTTTGGCTTCTTTATTTAGTGTTGTAATACAGATCAGATCAGCCCTTCATTTCTTTTTGTTGTTGAATAACATTACATTGTGCAGCTATACTACAATTTATCCATCCATTTATCTATT
>PVKN010006122.1:15343-29280 GCA_004027915.1 Capromys pilorides
CTTTGTTGATATTTATTATCATTGCCACTTTTTTTATTTTCACTATCCTAGCGAATGTAAAGTGATGCTTCATGGTTTTTTTTTTTTTGGGGGGGGTGCGGGTGGGACTGGGGTTTGAACTCACGACCTTGCGCTTGCCAGACAGGCATTTGTGCCACAGAGCTATCTCCTCGGCCCCTGCTTCATGTTTTTTATTGCATTTCTCTTAATGACTAATGACATTAAACACTGTCTTCATGTGCTTATTGGCTAGTTGTCTCTTACTGCTGGCAGTGTGTTAACATACAGGCATCCTCAAATTGTCTGATGACATGGAATTTTATTTTTTATGACTTTTTGTGTGACCCTCCCCATCTTGTCCTTTGTTCTTTCCTTATTCCCCTAACATTTTACATATCTAGGTTTAGAAGCAGAAATCCCAGAGGATATCAGTCTAGTTTTGCTTTCTTATGCCAGCAGGCTGGAGCCACTTCTCACTATGGATCAAATCCTAGAGGGTAGGAACAGAGTAAGGGAGAGGAGATGTGCCCTTGAGGATTCTAATCCTGTAGGTAGCAGACAGAGGTATCACACAACCCTGTTAGTGGCCTTGGCTGGTGCTTTCTACTCTGTATCCTAATGGCAGCCATCTTGGCTGGTGAAACAGGCCCGCCATATTAGCAGTCCTTGTGCTAGAGCAAACACCAACTCTGACCATAGGACCTCCTGAGACAGGAACCATAGAACTTCTCCAATTATTTCAAGTGCTTCCAAAGTCATGATCCTTGTCCTGCCTGACTTGTCTCTTCGCCATAGAAGTTGGCGATGTGGTCAGGGAAAATCCCATAGAATGACAGTTTTAGTCTTCCATCAACTACAGTGACATAGTTACCTTTTGGTAACATGCATACAAAAGCACATGGACATAGGGACGCACTTGTGAACACGCATCCTAGTACAGAGAATCACTCACAGCTTCCTTCTCCTGCAACCCAAACACTCACATCTAAGTGTTCCATGGTCATACTGTTGAGATCTGTGCAGGACGAATGGAGCAGCTCACAGATGATTGTGTCTGCTCCCTTGCAGAAAAGCATTAACTGATCTTCAGGTGTCCGCACTAGAGGCAAGCAAAATAAGCAAAGTAACTCTTAGGATGCATTATTATAAGAACTTATCCGTGTCATTGAGGGATGGCGGGAGGCTGTTCCCCATGACATTTGTTTCTTCTACTTAAAAACTAACCTCAGATGCTTATATCCCTCATATATAGTGGCAGAGCATCTGTACATCACCTGCCCACATCCTCCTAAACACCTGAAGTCATCTTTAGGTCATCTGTAGTACCTAATAAGATATAAGTGCTATGTAAATAGTAATAGTATTATTATGATAAGAGAAAGTTCAGACATGTTCAATACAATTTTCCCGTTTTTGGTGTTGGGAATTAAACCCAGGGCCTCCTGCATATTAAGGATACATTCTATCACTGGCTACAGCCCCAGATCAGATGGAATTTTTTTCCCAAGTATTTTTGCTCTATGGTTGGTTCAATCCACTGATCTGGAGCCTGTAGACAAGGAGACTAACTGCCTTATTTGCTTCCATCTCTTACTCTACATTCAAGCATTACAAATACATTCTCTGCCTCCATCTTGGCTTTTAGGCCCCTGTCCAGAAGCACTACAAAGGGAATTTAGCATATGGTAGTGAGTCCTCAAAGGTGCACAAAAGAAAATTTAAAGAAAGTGGGTGGTTGAGGTGGCACATGCCTATTATCCCAGTACTCTGGGGGCTGAGGCAGGAAGATGGCTGTAGGTTTGAGGCCAACCTGGCTACAACGTGAGTTCAAGGCCAGCCTCAATGGTATAGCAAAATCCAGACTTGAAAAAGACAAAAAAAAAAAAGAAAGAAAGAAAGAAAAGAGAAGAGAAATGACTGTGTCTGAATGTTTAGCCCCTGGGGGAAGGTCCTGTAACAAGGCATGTGATGGGAAAAGCACCAGTGTGTAGAAGAACGAGAAAAATCAATGTGGATGTGTATGAAGGGCAGAGATGGGGAGGGGGCTGATGAGGAGGGGCACCCACCAATAACAGACATCCTCTTGCGGACATTACTGAAGTCTAGAATAGCCAGCAGGTGGTAGACTCTGGTCACCCCCATTTCAACCACTGTGATTGTCTGAGACGTGCGGGAACGGAACACAAATCCGAAGTTTCTGGCAGCAGTGACAAGGGCGCCTTCATCTGGGGACTGAGCCTGGTACACCAGCTCACCTACAGGAGATGAGAAGGCACCCCAGGGTGAGCAGTTGGAGTCCGCATAGAAGCAACTGTCTTCTGAGTGGTTTATAGGAAGATGGAACCCAAGAGGGACATCTTTCTCCCAAACTTCCTCACAAGTCTGGCCCTAAAAGCCCATGTTGCACAGAATATGTCAGTCTTTTTCCCTTTCTAATATTTTCAACTCATGATACACAATATATGCAATGTATACAAACAAAACATAGGCATCACTTTTCAACTCTAGAGGGTAAAGATGGCTCAGAGAACTAACTAAAAATGCACATTCCTGGACCCCAAACAAACTCATTGAACCCAAAATCTGGAAGGAGGGTCTAGGAAATTGAATTTTCAACAAATCGCTTAGGCGATTCTCATGCATGTGACAGAAGGAAGGTGCTCATAGAAGACTTGTCACATTTCGATCAACTCAAAGTCCTGGGCTCACGTTATATATTCACCACAGTATTTCATGTGCTGGGGCGCATACCACTGCATCTGGCTTGAATTTGATTTTTAAAACAGGGAACCTCAGAGTCTCATATTTGTGAGTAAGGTTGGTTAGGAGTATGATTTTGGGACAGATACAAGACGCATCCTCTAGCAACTAAGACTTTTTTCTCTCCCTTTTTTCTTCTCTCCCTTTGTTTCTTTTTCTTTCTTTTTTTCCTTCCTCCCTCCCTGCCTCCCTGCCTCCCTACCTTCCTTCCTTCCTTCCTTCCTTCCTTCCTTCCTTCCTTCCTCCCTTCCTCCCTCCCTCCCTCCCTCCCTTCCTTCCTTCCTTCCTTCCTTCTTTCCTTCCTTTCTTCTGTCCACCCATCTTTCTTTCATTGTCTTCCTGAGACAGATACTTGCCATGTAGTTCTCACTAGCTTTGAACCCACTTTGTAGCCCAGGCTTGTGGCCCTGCTCCTACCTCAGCCTCCCATGTGGTGGGGAGGGAATTCACAAGGCCAGGAAACTTGAGGTGTTTTTTTGTTTTGTTTTGTTTTGTTGGTCTCTTCTTAACTATAGCATGTTAAGCAAGCTGCTTAATTTCTTAGCTCCAGAGCTTCCTTTTTGGTAAAACATCTATTTTCCCTGTTCTGCCTACCTCACAAGGATGGTTGTAAAGATTGTAGCAGATAATATAAATAAAAGCAATTTGTAAAACTGTAAAGTGATGCACAAATATCTGATATTTATTTTTTTATTTAATATTATGGCTGGCTCAGCCTGCCCTGGGGATGGGGCTGGCACATAGTGTCAAAGATTGAACTGCGGTCCCTGTGGTTGCCTAAGCTTACCTAAGCAGGCGCTTTAGACCACTGAGCCATCTTGCCGGCCCTTGATTGATTTTAAAGGACATGACTAATTCAGTTGCCAAATTTTTACTTGTTAAGGAAAGCAATCTTCTTAATTTATAGTAGGTCACTTCTCATTCATTGTTTTTTAAAAAGTTTGGATACATGAATAGATTTACAACATTTGGTTATCAAAGAAACTAAAATTTGTGAGGATAATGTTGGGATCTGAACCCAGGGCCTTTGCACTGAAATACATCTCTAATCTATCTATCTATCTATCTATCTATCTATCTATCTATCTATCTATCTATCTATCTGGAGACAAGGACTTGCTAGGTCACTAAGTTGCCCCAGCTGGGTTTAGACTCTTGGTCCTTTTGCCACATGCTCCCAGAGTTCTCAACAGCATGCTACCACTATAGCTGGCTTGTGTGCTGACCTTTAAATTGAGAAGTTATAGGAGTATGACTGTAATCATCCTTCAAGAGGCTTGTCAGGGAGAGAGTGGAGCTCATCTGGGAGGCAGTTTAGAGCATTCTGAAAGAACATCGCAGTGTCTCCACATCAGAAGCTCCCCACACTGCTGGACACTGCTCCCTGTTACAATGTTCATTCTTAGATCAAGCCATTGCAGACCCCATCAAACTATATCTACCTCCAACAGCCTAGACTATGCTGTGTTTCAGCCCACGAAGTTCTGGGCCCTTCCTTACCTTCCACTTTCTCTTCTGACATCACAGTGTGACACAATGAGAGGGAGAGGAAAAACAAGTGTACCCATTTATCTCCATTTTTCACAGCTTCCACCAAAGTATTGTCATAAAATGAAAAGCTGGGACTGGCCAGTTTGTTGTAGGAGAAGTCAACTTTTTCTTTCTGCAATATACAAGGCAGAACAAAGTTTTTGCCAACAGCTGATGTTTCATATGTCAACCTGGGGCCATTTCTGGAATGTAATGACAATGTTTAGGAGGGTGAGATGAGAAAAACTACATAAATGCCAGATACTATTCTGGTTTCATGGACCTTGACCATCCTGGCCAGAAAAATCTGTACTATAGGAGACAAGCTAAGCAGTACACAGCAGACCCTATACTTTCTACCCCAGATATTCACAGTGACCAATGCCTATCCTCTTATTCTACTCTTTTGAGGTCCAAATCCTGTCTCATAACTAAACCTGAAGATATGAGGTCAGATCTGCTCCCCATGAGTAAGTGGTATGTGGGAAAAGTCTTGTTTCTGTCTCCTGCTTGCTTTTGGGAGCTGAAAAGGGAAAAAAAAGCCCAAGTACAGTGGTATTATTGGGTTGCCTTTTTTCTTTCTAGCTGCCCAAGGATAAAAAGGGGATATGGAGAGCTACTACGAACAAGGCTGGATGATCAGGAAGCTTCAGGCTATGCTTGTGTACAGACTTCAGTTCCTTGACATACAGCACACCTGATCTTTCCTCTCTGACTCTTACTGTCACTGGCCTTGCTGCTTTGTGATCCTATTTGGGCCTCAGTTTTTGGCCTTAAAATTCATTGATGATTTTCCTGGCCATAGCCTTGACCCTTCTAGAGACTGGCTCTCACTCTCCACTTCAGTGTGTTTGTCACCATATAAGCTCTGACTGTGAGATCTTCTTATTTCCACTCCAAAGTAGAAGGAGTGATCAAAAATAGGGGGGGTTAAATTTTAAAAACTATCACTACAGTAAAAGAGAAATTATCAAGATTTGCGGGGTAAGTATATTTAAAAAGAGGGAGGATCATTTATTTATTATCTAAAAAGAATACAAAATAGTAAAAAATCAAAACAAAAATCCAAAACATTAGAAACAATACAGAACTTCACCAAACAAATCAAGAGGGATTATTTTGAAGAGGGTTAGTGGCAATGTGTTTTTTACCATAATGAATTTTTTTAAAAGGTAAGCATTCACTGTATTCTTTGATTAATAATTTACTGCAATTGTGTCAAATAAAAACATTATAATGTATCTTCATCCTCTTATTCACCAGATCTGTAATTATGCAAATTACAGGTCCTCTCCAAAGTCAAAATGAACATGAAAGCTACACAGTTAATTCAGAATGTGGAGGCAGCCACGACAATGCAACAGAAGGCACACAACTGCCTCAGAAAGTGGCAAGAATGATGGGGTGTTTGGAGGAAAGGGGAGTATATTTTGTGGGGGAATCAATGACATTGTGCTTTTTACTGTAGTAATCTTTTTAAAATTTAAATATTCACTATATTTTTTAATCAAGCTTCATATGTTGTCATTCACACATTTCTCTACCTCACATCAGAACTCTCAAGGACATTTCTCCAGGTGTTTTGTTTTCAGTGTTTTGTTTTGTTTGTGGTAAAAGATAGAACCTATAACTTCTTCTCATCTGCCAGGCAAATGCTTTACCAATGAACTACATCCTCAACCCTGTTTCTATTTTTTAAGGCAGGATTTTGCTGTTTCCCAGGCTGGCCTTTAATTTACAACCCTTTTCCCTCAGCCTCCTGACTGGTTAGAATCACAAATATGCTTCACTGCATCTGGTGCTTCAGCTCTTTGTAGCTGTGCTGCTACCTAGCCTGGGGCCCAACACAGATAATTGTCCTCGCCATGTTAAGGTAGGGAAAAGGAAATTTGGCAGTGAGCTCTACTGCTCTGGCCCTTTCCTTTCCTTTCCTCTCTGCTCTTTTCCCATCTTTTGGGGTATGGAGATTAAACTTAGGTCTTCACACTTATCCTCAGCCCTTTTTATGTTTTCTGAGATAGGGCCTTGCTAAGTTGTTGAGTTACCCTGGCTGGGTTTGAACTCACAATCCTTCTACCTCAGCCTCTTCAAGTCTTGGGCCTATTGATTGATATGTGCCACTGATGCTCAGATTGGCTCTTTCTGTCTCTCACCTGGAAGAAGTTTTGTTAGAGGAACTATGCTCAGGTTTATAGCCAAGGACTAGATCTGGCCAACTGTACGAGTTTGAGCTCTGTGGTTCATGGGTTCCGTAATATAAGACAACCCATTACAAAATGTCTTAATTATTTTTCTTGTTGCCGAGACAAAGCCAAAGTTAAGGAGGAAAGGTTTATTTGGCTCACGGTTTGTAGAGGTTTCAGTTCACATTTGGCTCATTCCAAGGCAGGATGGCATGGCAGAGGGGTATTGCAGAGGATAAACAATTTATGACAGCCAGAAGATGCAAAAGCAAAAAACCCACGGCAGCTTCTTTTTGCCCCTTTTATAATCTATGTAGGCTACCACATTTAGGGTGTATGCCAAAACAAGCAGCAGATTAATTTAGAAATCACACACCCTTAATCCAGTGACATTAATCCTAGCATTGTATACTCAATCACACACTCAAGATAAAGCAACCTCATAAAAAAACTCACCTATGGCTGCTTGTGTTTAGATTCCCCCTCCCACCAACCTATGGCTAGGTGGTGGGAGAGATCTAAACACATACCATAACACATAGCAACCCTGAAGGCTTTTCTGGAATTAGACAACTGGCACATTCTTTAAAACTAGAGGCTAGTGGGAGATGAGAGAAAAGGCTGGTGAAGAAGGTAGGAGCCAGATCCTGAATTACCATTTTGTTTACAACATGGTATAACAACAATTTTCCCCTGAAGTGACACAGTCAGATTTGGGTAAGAAAGAGTCCTTTGTTGTCTATGTGGGGAATACATGGGAACTAGCAGAATAAGAAGTTGGGAGAAGCCAGGGAGATAGCCCAGTAGAATAAGCACTTGCCCAACGAGCACGAGGTCCTGAGTTCAATCCCCAGTACTGAAAAAAAAAAAGAAAGAAAGAAAGAAAGCTGAAGTGGAGAGAGCAGCTAGAAGTCTATTCAGTGATTCAGAAAAAAATAATGAGATAGTAACAATAAAGATTAAGAGGGGGACTGGGGAGATAGCTCAGTAGAATAAGTGTTTGTCTGGCAAGCACAAGTTCAATCCCTGGTTCCACACACACATACACACAAAAAGCCAGGCATGGTGGCACACACCTGTAAACTCAGCACTTGGGAGGCTGAGGCAGGAAGATCGGTGTGAGTTCAAGACTGGGCTATAAAAGTGAGTTCAAGGCCAGCTTGAACTGCATAGTGAGACCCTGTCTCAAAAAGACCAAAAAAAAAAAAAAAAAAAAAAAAAAAAAAAGATTAAGAGAGAAGATTTGAAAATTGGGGGCTAGAATTGATAGGACAAGTATTTGAGGGGTGAAAGGAGAAAAGTTAATATTTTATAGGGTAGACGATGCAGCTCAGGGTAGAGTACTGGCTTAGTATGCCGGAGGCCCTGGGTTCCATCCCTAGCAGCACAAACAAAAAGATTCTATTTCTCAGCTGAAGCAATAAGTACTTCTGACCTTCATTCTGAAACCGCTTCCTCTCATCTTACATCCCCAATTTCCTTTTGTCTCATACCTAGATTTGCCCTTCAGCCTTGTTGACCTCTTACAGTATTAAGTAATATGGCTTATGTTTAGATGTCTCTCAAAGCTTCATACAGTTAGTCATAGGTAGAGCTTTTTCAGAGGTGGCTGGATCTAGTGTGTGTGATGCTGGGATTAAGAATGTGAGATTGCTAAAGCAGTCTCTTGATGGTTTGGCACCTGTCCAATCCCAGAAGCCTAGATACAATACAAAAGGGGAAGAAAGATGCTATTAAGGTTCCTTGCTGTTTTGCTGCATTCTGCCCACCATGCCTAAAGACAGCCTATTATGGACTAAAAGTTGTATGAACTGTGAGCTAAATAAACATTTCCCCATTAATTTTGGGTGTTGGTTATTTTGTGTCAGAAAGAAGAAAAGTCACTAAGACAGTCTATTCTGCAGTTTTCTTAACAAAATTCATGTAATGCTCTGCAGGGCCTTGTGCACACCAGGCCAGAGCTCTAGACTGAGTGGATCCTGCTTTCACCCAGCTCAATTTTTTGATATTTTGAGGCCAATAAAAGCTTTGACATTGCAGAGGCTAGAGTCCCGACTGTTAAAGATGCTTCTCTGTAGCACAGCCTCCTTTAGCCCCCATGTGTGTTTTCTAGGAAGCTGAACTCACTCACCTTAGAGTTTGGCACCTCAGATCCAACCTTATCATGGGAATTGCCTATTGATCAGTAAAACAGAGCAGACAGTTAATAAGAGGTTTAAAGGAGGATTTTCCTCCCCACCCAATGGTCCTGGGGATTGAACCCTGGACCTTTGCCCTGAGCTAGGCAGGCACTTGTGCCACAGAGCTATTTTTTATTTTCAAATTTTAAGAGAGGGTCTCACAAAGTTATTAATAACCAAACTGGGCACAAATTTTCAGTGCTCCTGATTCTGCCTTCCAGAGTGTTGGGATTACATGTGTGTCACCATGCCCAGATAATTTTGTTTTATTGTGGTAAAAAGAAAAGAAAAACTATATAACACAAAACCTAGCATTTTGGCTGTGTTAGGCATAAAATTCAGTGCTATTAATTATATTCACAATGTTTGTGACTACCACTGTTATGTGGTTCCAATACTTTTTAGACATTCCAAACGAAAACTTCTCCTCCTTCCCCATTCCTACCCCACTAGCAACCTCTGCTCTGTCTTTATGAGCTCTCCCATTCTAGGTTTGTCATATAATTAGAACAAGGTAGTATTTGTCTTATTGTGTCTGATTATTCGCTTTCAGGATTCATTTATATTGTATCATGTATAAAAATTTTCTTTTCCCTAGCTGAATAATACTCCTTTGTATTTGGATAGCACATTCAAAAAGCCCATTCACCTGTGAGTGGACACATGGGTTATTTCCAATCTTTGGGCTACTGCAAATAATGCTACAGTGAGTATTTACATGCATCTGTTTGGATTCGTATTTCAATTTTGGAAAGACACCTAATAATATTGCTATATCATATGGCAATTTAAAAGTTTTTAAAGCTTATTTTTTCTGATTCTCCACCCTAGACTTGTAGTCAAGCTGCCTCAAATCCTCCAGGCCATCTAACCCTTAATGCCTGAGTAAGCTGCTTTCAATAAGCAGTGACAAGAAGAGGTCATCTGTTTGGGCCCTTGCTGTTCTCTTAAGAGACACTAGGGGGAAAATCCTCAAGGTCAGTCACTGGCTCTATGAGAAACTCTGGGCCCAGCAATGCCCACAGTCAGAAAACTTACCTAGGCTATATGTGAAACTCATCTAGAGTATTTAGGGTTCTTGGCCCGTGAATGGGATAAACAGAATGGGGGTGGAAAATAGATCTGATTCCAAGCATAAAAACAACCCTTTCAACCTTTACCTAGTACAGGATCAAGTCTTATAGTGAGTCGGAAAATTGCAATCTTTATCCAAATCAACTCACCTAATAGTAACCCATTATAATATACACATACAAAAACTTGTTTGCCAAGAATAATAGGACACATTAGGGTGTTCTAGTCTTGGTTTTCAAATTTAAAGGGTTTTGTTTTTAAAATTTGGGCAAAATTAACATAATACATGATTATTCTGTTTTTGTTTTTTTGAGTCAGGGTCTTACTATGGAGTTGAGGGTAGCCTTGAACTGATGAGCAGTGGCTTTCAACTAAAAACCTTTCTGCCTTAGCCTCCTAAATGCTAGGATTACAGAGGTATGTCCCCACGTCCACCCTAATTAGCTATTTATTTATTTATCCTGTGCTAGTGGGGTGTGACCCAAGGGCCTTTGCACTGAGTTACATCCTCAGATGATTTTTTTAGAGTTTTTTTGGGGGGAGGGGGGCATACCAAGAGTCAAACTTAGGGCCTCAGGTTTACCAGGAAGGTGCTGCATCACCATGCTAAATCCCTGGCCCTCAACTCATTTTTAAATTTTGAGACAGGATCTGACTAATTTGCTAAATTTCCTGAGCTAAATTTCCACCTTCCAGACAGCTAGCATTATAGTTGTGTGCCACAACACTTGGCTTAATCAACTATCTTAAAGTATAAAAAAATAGCGACCCACAGTACATTTGCAATATTGTCTAACTATACCCTTTCTGCTTTCAAATCTTGTCATCACCCTGAATAATATCCCAAACACTGATTAAATAAATGCGTGTAAGTTAGAAATGAGTGGGTCTTTCCTTAGCAAATAAAAGAAATTGTGAGGCAAATGTGAATTTTAGAAGTTTATAGATTTAGAATTAATTTATTGTTTTTTCTTGAGAAATGGTCTTTCTACGTAGTCCAGGCTGCCCTGGAGCTAGATATCCTTTTGCTTCAGCCTCCAGAGTGCTGGAATTGTAGGCATCTCTCAGCATTCTTGGTCCAAGAGTTAGTTTAAACAACAATCCACAGGGCTGGGGAGACAGCTCAGTGGGATAAGCACTTGCCTGGCAAGCACAGCATCCTCAGTTCAACCCCCAGTACCGGAAAAAAAAAAAAAAAAAGTCCATAAAGTGGTATTCTCCAGGGCTCAGGAGGACAGGGAAACATACATACCATACAGCTTTCCATAGATAGAACAGTTTTTGAAGATCATGATGTTCTGAGTCAGGGTTCCTGTTTTGTCAGAGAACACATATTTAACCTGACCAAGCTCCTCGTTAAGGGTGGTTGTGCGAGCCTGTGCCCCAGTGCTCCTTGGGGCATAAAACATCTTCCTATCCCAGTTAATATAAAAACTATTGCCCAGTCTTATTATTTCAACACTAAGGAGAAAAGAAAAGAAGGATCCAGGTCAGAGCAGGACAAAACAAAATGAAATGCAATGCAACGCAACACAACCCAGTTCAACCGCAACACAATACAACCCAGCACAACACAACAAAACAAACATTAGGTTGGTTTCCTTCTTATAGGTCCAACTCTTATAGGTAGCTCAGGCCTAGAATCAGAAAGTCAGAGTATCTTCCCCGGGAATCTACCTGTTGGAAGGACCTTTCCCATCAGCCAGCTGATCATAATTCTGAACATGACCATTGCCATGAAACACTATACCAACTGTATCCAGGTAGTCTTGATTAACTTGCCTGAGTCATAACCTCTTTCATTCTTTCCCCTTACAAAATGTGTCCAGGAAAAGTCACAATTTTTAAAATTCTTGAAAAACAGTTAACATAAAAGGAAACATTGGCCTAATTAAAGGCTTATTACAGTACTTCAGTCATGTCGGGAAAGACAGAGAAACTTGTCAGATATAGGGTTTGTCTCAGAAGAAGGAAAATCTATGAAAGTTGGAAGTGGTTTGTGAGGTGACCCTCTGATAAATTTTCAAGCAAGGCACCCTATCTGTGATGAAAGAGCCTCTTTTAACTATAAATTTGTCTATGCCTTTGTCTGCTGGAAGTAACATGTATTATTTTCCATTTTAAAACAGTAAAGAGTTTTTTTTGGGGGGGGGGGCGGGTTACTAGAAATCAAACTCAGGACCTTGCAGTTGCCAAGTAGATGCTGTGCTACTGAACTATACCCCTGGCCCCTGAAATAATAAAGACTTGTAAGGGACCTCTTTCCTGTCATCATTCATATCTAATGTGCATTAAACTGCTTTATTCACCCTGTCTGAGACAGCAGCACTAAAAGGCTTGGAATTTTTTTTCTCTGAGCTGAGGGAAAAGGAGCTCAGGCCTCTACTGATGATCCTGTCTTGGAGTTTGCCCTCCCTCTCAAGCCTTACCATGCCAATTACCATCATACACTCTAAACCTGAACATCTAATCACAATCTTTTTTCCTAAAAAAAAAAAAAAAAAAAGTCTTGGTTGGCTTTTAGGATAATATCCCACTCTTTGGTCTATAATTTAAAGAAATATCTTCTGGATCTGACCTCAAATTAGTACCCAACTCCTTATCCTACCTAACTTTTTTAAAAAACCTCCACACCTCTATATGTACTGAACTTTGTGTTTGCAATGTTCTCAGATATCAGTTTGATTATTATCTTCATGCAAAGCTCCCTAAACTTCTCCTGGCAGAACTAATCTATTCTTGCTCAAGGCTCTTCTAGCACTCATCATTTCAATTACATCACTTTTCGTATTGTACCATAGTTATTGCTGTATCTGCTTCCATGACTGCATTGCAATTTTCTGTAGAGAAAGGGATGTTTTATTACTCATGCTTGCTTGGCACATAGTAGGTACTCAATAGCTATTTATTAAATAATGTAACTTAGTTATGGAGTGCTTTCTGGGTAAGGATGTCAGTCCATGTTTCAAGAAACCTGGAAAACACACCTGGGTCTGTGTATGTGCCAGGGATGCTTTACTTAGAAAAGGAAGGCAAGAAAAGATTCACTTCACCCAATTCAAATTTTTGTCCAAAGTGCTTATGGAAAAGGAGGGATATACCCTTCCTCTTCTCCAATTTTTATGAACTGAACTGAAGTCAAAATCATACCTATTTGTTTGGCAACTTATTTCCATGGAAAATACATTTGAGTTCAGACTAACTGATTTATGAATGAATTCATGGAGTCTATCTCACTGTCTGGTAAGCAGCACCTATTTAGTCTGGTGTTAGCGTTAACAAATTTTCTAATTGTTTTATATGTTTCTATGTTTTATTTAACCACTTACAGGTTATTTAAGGGCAGATATAATTTTCTTTTTGTATATACTACATAGTATCTAGTACAGTATACTGGAGTGGAAGGAATTTATATAATCTTTTTTTTTTTTTTTTCATTTTATGTATTTGGTACAGGGTGTCACTATACAGCTTGGACTCATAGTGATCCACCTAATTTCAGCCTCCCCAGTGGTGGGACTACAGCTGTGTGCCACCAGGCCCAGACTCCATCATGCTCCGGGGCAGGGCCAATGTGGTAGGTAGGACAAGGAATCAAACCCTGGTCCCTGGGCTTGCCAAAGTAGGTGCTTAATCTGCTGAGCTCTCTTGCCAGCCTGTAATCTTTAGATATTTCTGAGAGTGTTTTCAATATCAAACTAATAGTAGAATTAAAGAACACACAACAAGGTTTTTTTAAAGTTTATACTCCAGTTGGGAAATTAAACAGGAAGTATGAAGTCAACCCTCGCCCATAACCTAATATAATCATAAAAGCCTACCTGATGTAGAGGGAAATGGGTACCATGGTGTTGAGAATAATGAAGTAGGACCAGTAAATGAGTGCAGCAGATACAACTGATGAAGAGACATAATTGTCCCATGGCAGAAAATCCTGGAAGTAGTAGCCTATCTTGCTCTGCCAAATGCCATGGCCAACTGCCATGATAAAACACATGATGATTAAAAGCAGGAAAATCTATATGAAACAAAATAAAGCACAAATAAATTAAATGAATATTTCATCCAAGGTATATGTTGCCTCAGTTCTACCTTCTGGAGTTCAACAGGAAGCCTGTCTCTCCTTGGAGGACAGGGATGTCATATTCTGTAGTTTATAGGCCTGGACACAAGGCACACAGCAGGAAACAAAGCTCAAGAGGAGCTACCC
>PVKN010006123.1:0-29188 GCA_004027915.1 Capromys pilorides
GTAATTTTTGTACCTGGGAAACAGCATTTTCTATCAAATAGGTTAAGTCCAGTTAAAATTCACAAAATCATCTTTCCACATAATACTTAAAAAATTCTTTCTTCAATGGAAACTATTTAAGATATCATGTTAATCAGTTTTTATTATGTAATTCTAAAATTTTTCATTTTAATTCTAAATTCATATTCCACATTTTTGCCTTTAGAAACTCTTTGGGAAATATTTAATTAAGGTTTTATCTGAAATAAATAGGATTTGCTGGTCATTTTTAGTGACCTCCTTATACTGTGACCTTGCAATCACTTTCTTCAGTATATTAGGAACTGAAAGGTGTATTAGACAGTGGCACATGGCAGCAGGTAACCACTCAGGGTCATTTCGCTCTGGCCAGCAAGTGCTGAGTGCACACATAGTGTCAGGCACTGTTGTTCCAAGTTTGTACCCACTATGGCTTGACAGGAAGTACGTCTTATCCTACACAGCCATTCTCAATCATGACTAACTCCTTCTCAAAGATGAACTATATTCAAATCAACTATATTGAACTACACTGAAATACAATCAAATAAAAATGTTACATGAAATAACTCCAGGAAATACGCATAAGCAACTTCATGATTTGGTTAAGATAACAATTATCCGCTTAGTAAATATACTACTAATAAATCAAATATAGTAAAGCAAAGCTCTAAATTAGTCCAGGGTTTTTAAAGAGACACACTTTCATAAATGTCTTTTGGTTAAAACATATAAAAAACTGAAAATAAGGGTATTTTTATAGTTACGAAATACACAGGGATCATATTACACAGCAAGAAAAAGACCTTTCTTCTTAGATACATTACAAAATATTTTCAAATGCATTAACTCCTTAGTTCCACATAACCACAAAAGATGTCACAATTCTAAGTCACCACCAAGTGAGAAATTAGAATCCCACTAAGCAACCACTAAGCAAGTTAGCATGTTTGCCCCGGAAATAAGACTTGTATAAAGCGAGCTGCCCACGTGCTCGTTGAGTCAAGGGTGTGCTGGCATGGAGGAACAGTGTGACTGTTTAGTAAAAGGAGGGGCAGACAGGGCCAGGCACAGCGCAGCGGCAGCATGTGTGCTTGGCTCGGCAGGGGTCTGGGCGCAGTCCCTACAACCACAAAACAAAAACCGATGGGCATGCCCAGTACCCACACAGGTACAGCAGAGAGGCAAAGATCTGCATTCACAGCTCCTCTGTGCCCAAAAAGAAGTGACTCGGCACTCAGTAAGGGCGGTTGGGGCATTCCAGGCTGCTGCCTGTTACCAACTACGAACTAATTCACCAAGCCAAATGGATCCCCTTGGGGTGGGGAGGGAAGGAAAGAGAGGGCTCCTTCTCTGCCAGTTAAACATGACACAGTATCATACAAAGATGTTCACCAAAACAATCTGGTATGTGATAAATAACAGCTGCTTCAAAGTGAAGTGATTCATACTGCATATTACCACCCTCACCCCATGCCACACACAAAAGAAATCCATACAAAGTTCACTTAAACTTCATGTGCAGTAAAACCACCCACCTCATCCTTCTCGTTTTTCAGTAGCTGGTGCAAATTCCTGTTCTTGCACTGTAGCTGTCTGTCTCGCTCCTGAAGCCCGATAATTTCCCTCCTGGATGTTTCCAGTTGCTCCTAAAATATTCAGATGCCATTCTGGTTAAAATTAATACAGAATTCACAACAACTAATTCTGAAAAGATCAGTAAGAAGCCATATATACTAGTTAGCTAAAGTCAAAGTTAATGGCATGCAAAAAGTGTAAGTGGTTACCATAAAGCTTAGTTATTATAAAATTAAATCTATACATCAAGTTTTATATCATTTAAATACAAATTTTGTATTTAAGAGCTTCGAAATGATTCCTTTGAAAGGCCCCCACTCCATTACACTGCCATATCCTTAAAGTTTCTTAGTGCACGTCTGCAACACACGCTTACACTCCTTGTGCGGAGCTGGTACATCCACATAACACTTGTCTTTTTTTGGTACCAGGAATCAAACTCGCGACCTTGTGCTGGCCAGGCAGGCGCTGTGTCCCTGAGCTCTCACCCGGACCAATACATCTTACTTCCTTATGTCATCCTCCTTCCCTCCCCTCTGCCCTTCCTTCCATCCTTGGTCCCCATTCCATCTGAGATCAAAGCCCCTCCTTCCTGTGATGTTTTGCTTTGCTCTCTATGTATAACTTGGGCTTCTCATGTATGAGAACCCAGGCAATATTTGATCTTGTGTGTCTCACTGCACTTTGCATTACGGTCTCAAGGGGCTTGAGCACTTGCACAACACACCTGGGAAGGTCTCCTCAGCTGCTGCAACAGTGTGACACTGCCCCCTGGAGAGTGCACTGGACTCAGAGTCAAACATGACTTGAAGCCAAGTCTGTAGAAAGGTAGGGACGCTGCCTGGCGCACCACTTCACTTCAAGTCCCAAATCCCTTCAAAGGTCTGCTCAGGGCTGTCCACACTGCTAGGCTGAGAGACCCTACCCCATCACCCCAAGTGCAGGGCCCAAGCGCTGCTCCACCTTGCTGCCAGAATATTTACCTCCTGTGTTCCCGTCCACATCCCCAGCGCTTGCCAGTTTCTGTAACAGGATCCCTTTCACACCACGTGGAGCAAGTGTCCCTCCCCATTGCTTACCATTCCTCATATTTTACATGCTCTTGGAAGTACAACATTCCCTCCTCCTGTTTTTATACAGGTTAGCTGCTCAGCCTGGAATGTCTTTTCCCAGATGAAGAATTACCTCTTTCTCTCATGTCCTTCATTCAGAACAATTAATGCAGCAAATAATTATGGTTCAGTGTGTTTCACTCCACTAGACTGCAATCTCCTCACGCACAGGGACTAAGGTTTCACTCATCTTTGAAACCCAGTTCCTACGACATCCTCAATAAAATCTTGCTCTACAAGTTGAATGAATCGTATACTAGATCTAGAAACTTTAAAGACTAGCCCAGTGACTTTCCACATTGCATACATATTCCTAGCCAAAGATGGGCTAGAATGAGAGATTTGGGTTCAGGTTAAATCCCTAATTAGGTGTTCTGGGCAGTCCTAATAAAAGAATATCCCTTAAAGAAAAGCTTCAGTGGCTCCAGCTTACCAACATCATGCTATGTTCACTCACTAGCCCCTTGTTCAGAATTGGTGAAAGGGCCACAGGAGTAGAAATACTATCTTCTAGGCTCCCAACTCTGGGTCAGCCTAATCCACATATGGCCCCTCCTCTGGTGTCTGTGGTTTGGATGAATACAGGATCCATGACCACAGCCTCTATACAGGCCTAGAAGGCACTGAATCTCCCTTCCAGTTCCCACAGTCAGCCAGGACCCATAACCAGATAACCTCTATCTCTGAGGCAGACTGGATGTACAAACACTTAAACATTATTACAGGGAGACATACTGTTATCACTGTATATGAACTAAGAAAACAAGTAGCATCAGGCAGCAATAGTCTAGAAGAGGCAGGTGTCACTAAGGAGTTGAGGGGCTTTGCTCCATCACTCCAGAAGGTTCATGGCGTTCACAGAATGACTATGCTACTTCTAGTGTATGGCACACTCCCTACTGGACTTTTCAATATCATGGCAGTGATCCTGTTATTCCCTCACAGAGATCAGAGATTTAAAATCCTGAGTTTATTTTCTTATTGTTCTCTCTTCTGAGGTAGGAGGAGAAAGGATATATAACAAGAGGAGAGGGGCACAGACCAACAGATGAAAACTAAAAGGAATCTGATCTGTATACAAATAACAAAGGCTTTGATTCTCACAAATAAGGAGACCCAATATATACTAGTATATTTAGGGAAATATTAGGCTTGGATTATATTACATTTTAAATAATACACAGCCACAACGTAAGTTCTTACCATACTTCAAACACCTTGCTCCTCTCCTTCTGAAATAAGTTTTAAAAAAGGAAAATATAAAAAAAAGTTTAAAGAAAAAAAGAAAAAGAAACCAGCAACATATGTTCTATATCTGAATATAGCAGGTCAACGATCCTGTGAAAGTACTTTTTTCAAGTAACAGTTTAACGATGCACTTTTCCACAGTCTTCACTAGAATCCTAAGGACTAATAACAAGTCTTATCTAGCCTGTTTTCACCACTGAAATTTGGGTTACAAGTCTTAGAAGAAGCTGCATCATTTAATTATAAGAAAAATATTCTTAGCCAAACAGGATGGGGCAGAGGAATACTTACTGCATCTTCCTCTGAATATTCACATCTCCTAATTAGCTTTCAACAGAATCAGAGATATCTTTTTTTTTTAATGGTCTGCTCAGCCTGCCCTGGGGGAGGGGCAGGCGCAGCATACAGTGCTGGGAATGGAACCGAAGTCCCTACGGTTGCCTAAGCTTGCCTAAATAGACGCTTTAGACCGCTGGGCAAACTCGCTGGCCCCAGAATCAGAAGATTTCTAAGCAGTTCATAAAATCAATACCTTCAATATAAATATTAGAAATACAACTGATGTGTATAAATTACTTTTATGCTCCCTTTTACTTAGTAGCTTTTTAAAAAACTAAAGCTTTCATTTGATAAAATTAACGAATACTTGTAGCTCTGAGTTACATAATGGAGTGAAATTTCTACCTTAAGTTTTGCATAGCAGCTCTGCAGGTGGTCCATATCACTTCCCAGTTTTAGATTTTGCGTTTCCACATTTTCCTGAGCCAGAAGGTTTTTCCGCTGAAGTACAAGTAGCTCATTCATACAATTTAAAACAGCAACTATATTTAATTCTTTCTTTGCTTCTTTACTTTTTGGTTCTTCGTACAGTGAAGGAAACCCAAAAGTAGTCAATTCCTAGTAGGAGAAAATGTTTTTAAAAGTTGGTTGTCCTTGGAAGATGTTGGTCAAAAGATACAAAATTTCATTTGACAGAAAGAGTAGTTCAAAAGAGCTACTGTACAACATGGTGATTATCACCAACAACAATGTAGGGCATTCTTAAAAACCGCTGAGAACAGATTTCAAGTATGAGATACGCATGTATCTACTAACTAGTTCAAATGAACCATTCTACAATATACATGTGCTTCAAAACATATTATGCAGATAAAAAAATTTAAAAAAAAATTATGCATAAAATATACAAGCTTGTCATTTAAAAATTTAACAGACTAGTAATCCTTTCAGAAAGAGACAACTTGCCCAAGGTTATTAAGAAAATACTGTCCCAGAGAGCAAACACACTTTAAAAACTAGGTTTTTTCTACTTCTGCTCTTGTAGAAGAGCCTGGGATAATTGAAAGGCTGACTCCAGACAGAACACATAACCCTGGATTACACTACATAATCACGAGGTTCTCTGCAACCTAAGTCTCAGGCCACCACGTAGTATACTTGTGCCCGATGGATGTTTTTCTGCCATGATGTGTTGCAATGGAATGTGATTTTCACCACTGCTTCTTAAAAAAACACGGTACCTGATCAAGATATGAAATACTTTGTTCAATATTCTCTTCTGTGCAGAAGGCACTGAAAAAGCTGTGTACATTTTTTGATAAAGGTATTGAAGAACATAGCACTTGCTGTGAGTATAAACTTGATGGAGACATCTTTGTTTCTGAGGTATATAGAGAGATATTTTTGCTTTCTGAAAAAAAAGTCATATAATTTATAAAAATGCATGTAACAATAATAATTTCTACCATCAAAGATTTTACATAATATATAGCAAATAAACATATATATAAATATTCTCAAATTAGGACAAAGCCATTTTTAAATGGAAGATACACTTCTTAGAGACTGGACTCAGTGGCATAAGCACCTGGCCAGCAAGTGCGAGGTCCTGAGTTCGATCCCCAATACCACACACACACACACACACACACACACACACAGCTGAAAAATATAGTTTTTCCAAAAAGATACAACTGAAGTGCTTTTCTTAGTAAGTATATTAAATGCCAAGATACCTAACATCCACTGCTTTAGGTTTGTAAATATAGTAGAGAAAACACACTTGTCTACATTATTCAAAGTTCCTGTCATTATTAAACAGGTAAACCAGAAAAACATACTAAAGCAGATGCATAAAAATTTTCAAGAACTGTAAAACTCAGGCTAGGCAGGTAGCTCAGTGGATTAAAGTGCCTGCTTAAGCAGGCTCAGCAACTAGGCTTTGATCCCCAGTGTGTTGTGTTGGCCCTGCCCCTACGGTGCACTGAGATGGTAAATAAAACTAGGCATATGCCTGTAATCCCAGCGCTTGGGAGGCTGAAAACAGCAGGATCACTATAAGTCTGATCTGTGTAGTGAGATCTTGTAGACCCTATACTAAATTCATAAAAAAAAAAAAAAGGTAAAAATCAAGCAACCAATTAATCCACCCATATAGCTGAACCAACTTAATTATGGCATGCTCTTATCTCTTCTCTAGTAACGTCACTGAGGGTGAAGATTAGGCATTTCACATCCATTTATGTCTTTCTTCGTCATAACTTCAATATTTGTACTATTTTATATGTTCACAAGTTCCACTGTGTTTTCTTGGTATTTAGATTCAGTTACCTGCAGACAGACCTGGATCTGTAACAGTCATCCAATCTCCCATAGCAATTTCCAGAGCCACGGTACCTGAGGAACTGGTTCAGTGCTGAGACGCGTAGCCAGCTGCTATCACTCTTCTATGTAGGCATCTCCTAAAAAGCAAGTGGCAGAATAACTGCATCTAAATGCAAGCAAATAAGAAATCAACGCGTAAGTATTCAGCGTGTTTCATAATGGAAAAGTTTTGCAGTATTTATTCCAGTGCAGATATGGCATGTAGTACAGCTTAAGAATGATATTGCATGTATGGATACAAAATACATGAGGGTCCTGCTTAAAGGCTTCCCAAGTTCTATTAGGATATTCACATTACCCCATACATAAAATGACATGGGACCTGAGCTCACTCACAATACCAATTTAACATACAGTACTGCACTAAGTTATACTTCTGTATTTTATTCTTTGGTACACTGGTGCCCAATCTTTTGGCTTGCCAGGGCTGTGCTAAGTGAAGTGGTACTGTCAGTAAGTAAACATACATAAATATATATATATATATATATATATATATATATATATACATATATATATAGAGAGAGAGTGTGTGTGTGTGTGTGCGTGCGTGTGTGTGTGTGTGTGTGTGTACAGGTAACAATATTTCCTTTAGTTTTATATTTTTTATTACAAAATTGAAATAATACAACAAATCTAAGTTCAATAATAAGAAACATGTCCGCTTGCTTTTTACTCATTCAATAAAATGGAGCAGAAAAATCATATATGTATATACACAGGATAGCTAAGATGATTGTACTTCTAATTTCAATTGGTTTTCGTTGTTGTTGTTTTCGGTGGGACCGGGGTTCAAACTCATGACCTTGCACTTGCCAGGCAGGCACCTGTAGTACGGAGCTATCTCTCTGGCCCCTCTATCGGTTTTTCTTAAGGTAGCAGTTAAGGCTTAAAATTTTTATTTTGACCAGTTTTACATGTTTATTCTGCTAATCCGAGCAACTACACTGAAGACAGCAATGTGCAATATAACAAACGCTGCTGAATATCTATCTTTTAAAAAATAGGTATCATTTCTAATGTCTTATTTGTTTCCTATTCTGTTTTAAAAAAACCAAAACAATGGAGTGCACCACACCCTGACACAGGGGGGCTTCCAGCTGACTGTGTGAGCACAGGAGGCAGGGGCCGCACCACACTGCATAACCGAGTCATGAAGTCTCTTTCCACGTCACATAATATGGGAAGTCTGTGATCTCGTGGGCTCATTTACTAGCTGCCCAGGGATGCACACTGCCCACGGGGTCCAGCTCAGACACGCCTGCTTTAAAATGAAGTATAACTCTCATTTGTGTAGATAGGAAAACGACAAAGTTCTGGGCCTGCATTTTTTCTTCCCCAAATATATTAGCAAAACTTTTCTTTAAATGACAATTCCTAGTGTTGGCATACATGGAAGGAAATGAAAACTCCCACCCACAGCTCTCCAGATAACATCAGTTTGTATCACTAAGCAGGTCTGGCAGTATGTATCATAAATCTTAAAAATGAAAAATATCAATATGGAAGAAATCTCACTTCTAAAATTTCATTCTAATAAAATGTGTACAAAGAATATCCACAGGTTGTTCCTTATAATAGAAAAAAACTGGAAATACGTTCCACAGAGAATTAGGTAAACCCAAGATACATGTATACAGTACAACACTCTATGGACTTTACACAAAACTGTGTACAATTAGGGTGGAACAAGTATTGAGACAAAATTTAAAGAATTGAAAATACCTTAAAGATATGAGACATGCAAGTGAAAGGGAGTAAGTATAAGTCATGTAACTGTTTCCATCTACCATGGAGAACATGGAAGTAATCAATATTCCTTCACTGTAGGAAAAATAATTCAAATGAAACTGCAAGTGGCAACTGTCAATTGAATACAAGGTCAGGGAAGGAAGTGGGGACCAAGCTACAGGGAAACTAGTGGCCACCTGCCACCTCCCTGGACAGCTGCTCCTCAGCAACAGCAAAATGAAGTCAAGAGAGAAAGTGGGGCCTCTGGTGACAGATCTTCACATTTTTAGGGACTTTTATATGAAGGGTCCCCTTTTGTAAATACAAGAAGTCAACTAAAAACTTCAAATTCTATGCAGGTCACCCTGTGGGAGAGGTAGGTGGAAGCTACAAAGCCTAGTAGGTGCCAGAAATATGTGTTTTGACATGAGGTGGTAACGGACTATAGACTCTTGAGATTGTAACTACATGTAATCCACACTCCATGACCTACCAGTTTAACTGCTCGGGCTCATGACCAAGGCACACTGTTCAGACTTAAGACCCACTGTCTGGACTTGCAACTCATCTCTATGATGTACAGTTCTATACAACTTGTCTCAGGATAGTCTCAATGTCTTTTTTGATATTGCACACCTTGTTTCTATAGTATCATAATTTCTGCTGCTTGTATTGTGTGGTACAGTCCCACAGTTTCACACTGGTACACATTATAGTACTACCTGTGAAAGTTATGCAAATAAAAGGAAAGTTATCAAGTTGGAGTTTCCTTTGGCCATTTCTTTGTTCTGAATACTGTAATGCACATATTATATATAATTCCTCACTTAGTGACTAATTCATTTAACAACCTAGTCACAGCAATGGAACTTGGTGTCTATATAAGTTACAGCTCAGAACAGTAACACTATGTAACAAGTCAAATAAAATGCTTCTTTAGGCCAGATCTGGACTGAGGATCAAGTGTTTATAAACCCTTGTTCTGAATATTTAACATTACAGGAGAATATTCACAGTAGTATGAATGTCTTCACCCATGCAATTACACTGAACTCCTGTGTACAAGACGTTTTTCTATGTATAAGAGAAGTCCTGCTCAAAAGTTCACAGTCTGATGAAGGTGACAAAATATAATAAAGAGGCAACCAATAAATTAACACTGAGCAACAAGAACTACAAAGAAAAAAATTCATGATTAGTACAACAGTGGTGGGGGGGAACCTACATTAATCATGGAAGGCTATTAGGACACGGCCACATCTGAACCCACATACGCTAAATCCATTATAAGATAACCAATGACCAGGGCAGCTTAAGCAGAAACAGCTTAGGATCTGAGATCTTAAGCACAGAGATCTGAGACAGAAATGAGCTTGTTAAGTATGAAAAACATAAAGACCAGTGTGTCTGAAGCACAATACCCAAGGTTAGAGGGTAGAACGTTGAATTTCTCTGAATTATAATAAAATGTTGAAGGGCTCTGGCTTTAGGCAGAAAAGCAACAATCTCCTTTATGCTTTAAGAAAGATGACTCTGGCTTTGCTGTGAACACAGCAGAGTAGGTGGGCAAGCTGCTACCAAGGAGGAGGTCACTGCAATTGTCTAAGTGCTACACTACAGTTCCAACAGAAGAGGCAGAAATGCATGGAAGAATCAGGCATGTGTTCTGAAACAGGACCTTCAGGATTCACAGATGGATTAAAATATGAGTGAAAGAGAAATTGAGAATGATTTGTAGGTCACAGGGCAGCACACAGTCAGTATAGGGCAGACCATGTTCAGCGTCATTTGCCATGCATAACGCTTACGCAGTCTGACACCTGTGTCTTGCCAGCTTGCCACTTGTTCTCTGGTAAGGAGAGACAGTGAACTATTTTGTACTTCCCACTAAACAGATGCCTTCAGTAACAGATGAGCAGCATAAAGATTGAGTCTACACCAGGCAAGGAAAACAATAATCTTACCTTCAGCTGCAAGTAAAACAGAATGCAAGAGGCAAGGAATCAAGCTACTGTATCATAGGTCAAGCATGCTGCTTGGCATGTGGGAAACACAAAATAGTGATCATCATCATCTAGTCATAGGATGGTTTGGTATAAAGGGCAGGATACTAAAGTGTGTAACAAAATGCACCATTACTCCTAAAGAAATTGGACATGGATACTTATGATTTAGAAAAGATATCTTTTTAAAAAACATTAAGATGAAGACAACAATATATGTTGTATTAATTATTGTGGCTGTCCTACTAACGTGTTTGAAACTGTCTCATTATTTATTAAAATAAAATTAAAAAATACATTAAGCAGTGGACTAATTCTCTGCAATCAATAGCTTTGAGGGGGAGGAACAAGATTAGATGAAACAAACAGACATTTCTCCCAAGACCTTCTTGTCCTTTTGTTAGTAAGACAGCAGTACACAACTATCTGTCCTGCTTTTACAGATAGACTAGCGGCCAAAATGTGTCTATTACATATTCATTCTTGCAAAATGTAATTTAAGTCAGTTACTCTGTAACTTTGCATTCTGGTGCCTTCAGGTTTAAGCACTGTTAACCAAAACAAAAACCTGCAAAAAATATTTGCCTCTAATTAAATGTTCGCAGTGAAACTAAAAGTTCATTTTGAAGTCCTATAAAACAATTTACTAACAGTATAGGATTTCAGTGTATGATTTCACACACTTTAAGTTTCCACAAGTCCACTTCTGTTCAACTATGCACCAAATTACACACTATGTCATTTGGGATAAAACAGCCACCCAATTTTTTTAGGAAAGGAAACTTATGACTTAATAAACACCTCAAACCCAAGAGGCTAATTCTAATAAAGTGTTGCCTTCTAGATCAATTATAGGAAAATTTCATTATTGAGGGTTGTACGCTATTTTTATGATGGTGTTACACCAAGCCAAACTGCCAGGCATAGTGGCTCACACCTGTAATCCAACAGGCACATGCCTGTAATAAGGAGGCTGAGGCAGAGGGACTGCCACGAGTTTGGGGCCAGCCTGAATTAAATTACAAGACCTTGTCTAAAAGCAACAACAACAACAAAAAAAGTCAAATTAATTTAAAAGCATAAGAAAGGAAGCAGAAGCATACTTTGCATAAACCTAGTATGCACCATTGCAAGCTCACTCCAACTTGAAAGGCTCAATACCAACCAAAGACTCCATTACCTGGCACTGGGATACAAACTCATACTGCAGATTTGATATATCAGAGCAAAATATTATCTAGCAGGGATGATTATCTAGGACAAATCACGGGAGAACCAATCTGCTTATACTAGCATTGTTACTGCAGGTTCATTAGAAAAAAAAAAACATTAAAAGCAAATCATGTTTTGGGTCAAGTAATCTGGAGCTGTTTACGTGCCATTCGTTAGGCGGCTGTCTGGATTCCAAGATAGGTCAAATTTATGACTGAATTTTATGAACAAAACTTGAGGAATAAAGCATTTCACCACCTTGTAAATGCCACTGCATTCGGCAAGATTGCTGGGGAACAATCCTGAAATACAGTAATGCAAAGGAGAAAAACCTATAAAGAAGAAATAATTCTTTCTCCTATTATCAACAATATGGAGAAAATGTTATTTGTTACTGGTGAGTAGAAAATTTGCAGCCATTTCATAAACTTCTTATTGCAAGTATTTCTCAAGGTAGATTCCAATCAGTAATCTTTGTAAAAGAAACTATTAATAACTGATAGGAATAAACTAATTTCTAAAGAAAATCTGATCACTTTTGGAGAAATGCTCTTGAAATACTGTACTTTATCTTCTCTATATGTAGTCATAAATTCCAAAGCACCACAGCCACACACTTCAGATGTAAAATAAAAGTATTCTGGAGAAAATGTTACCTAGAGCTTAAGATTTATCTGACGGTTTCTGGTTTATGATCTGGGTAGAAAACCGAGCAGCAGTGACACCTAGAAGCCTACTGAGAGCTTTACGAATGAGCCTGGAAGTGCATCTCACCTCAGCCAAACTAAGAAGCCAGCGCCTGGACAACAGCCTGTCAGCAGCTTCAAGAGAGACCCCAAGCAAGTGGCACTGAGCAAGTGGTGTCCAGATTCCTGACTCAGAAACTCCAATCACAAATGCTAACTTTAGGGATGATCTGTTATAAAACAACAGATGACTAATACAAGTTTTCTGTTTTTGTCTTTTTACACATCACTTTCATCCTCAGCAGGTCATCCTGGGGCCGCTGGGGTTCCCGGACCTTGAATGGCAAGTGCCCAGCTGGACGTCCTTGTCAGGCCTCCTAGCCCTGTGCACACTCAGGCTGCACACACCACACAGGGCAGGCGGGACTGGGATCCCTGCTCCCCACAACCTCATGGGTGCCTTGGTAGGACTGTGTGGAGCGCTTTCAAAAGTGCTGACTCCATGGTTTACATTTCCTAATAACTAAACATGATTCTGCAATAAACATACAACTTATCAAGTTTACAACAATGACATATCTCTTATTACAATTCCACTTTACAGGTACAGTGAGATGCCACTCCACTACCTTGTCCACTTCTAGGGAGGGCAGCAAACACTCTCGTATTCACTGTTGCAGCCAAGAGTTCTTGTGCAGTAACCATACAATTAACTGAATCCCACAAGACACACTCAGTCTAGCCTGTCCTCCTCCTGTGTGCTCCTCACTCATCCCCAATATGCTTTTCCCAAGCACAGCTCAATCATCATCAAACTGCCACTTCGCTCTCGCCAAAAACTCCAGCCCTCAACGCTGTTCTCTAGCCCTGTTCCAAGCTATTCCGAAACATCTCGTTCTCCATTTTTGTATGCACCTCTACCAAACCTAATGGAATCAATGATCATGGAAGTAGGTAACTCATCACAAATTAATAAGTTCATTTTGATAAGCAATCATAATGAAAGAAAAAAGATGAATCAACATTTTAGAGAAAAGTATTATTCATTTCCATTTTTTGTCCTTAAAGATAGCTCAGCAAAAACACAGCATCTTGTATAAGATTTCCTTCACACAGTATTCTATTTTAAGGATTCTTTTCAAGTTCACTTGAAATCCAAACTTGAGATTAGGCACAGTGTTTACCTAATCAGAATTCTAAAGCTTCAATCAAGTGTCAGAAAATAATAGCTTTCCTTTACACAGGAACATAGTAACACTACACCATCTGGGCTTCTAAATATTGCACAGGAATTTTCACAAATATCTAACCAAGTTTCCACTAAAATATCACAGAGTTAGAGTTACTAAGCTACTGTATTGGGTTGAGAAAATAAAACTGTTAAACAGAAGTCTTTAAACATTAGTCCTATGTTATAAATTCAGTCATAAAACTGAACAATTCAGTGAACAGTGTGCTTTAAATAGATGTTATTACTTTCAGAAACTAAATATATAGAGATTACATAGAACCTTAATAAACTACTATAGTTTGGTCCCAAGGAAGACCATAGCTTTTGATTAATATCATGTTACAAATATTTCCCCTACCTTAAAATAATTGTGAATACTGGTACAGAAACACACTAAATTGAATCTCTTAAAAATCTATGTTTACAAATTAAAAATCTAAATTATTTCATCTGCATGACATAATTTAATAATATGGATATTTTCCACACAAAATTCATAAATTAAAATTTAATAGGTAACAGGACGGCCAAGACATAAAAACTGACCACTAGGCCAGCCAGATAGCTCAGCAGACTAAAGCACCTGCTTAGGTAGAGTGCAGCAGCCAGGGTTCGATCCCTCGTGTGCCATGCTGGCCCCGCCCCTGAGGTGCACGGAGATGGTAACTGAGACTGGATGTGGTGGTGCAAGCTTGTAATCCTAGCACTTGGGAGGCTGAAAACAGGAGGATCACTGAGTCCAATCTACATACTGAGACCCTGCAGATTCTGTACTAAAATACAGTTTTTAAAAAAGCATTAATTATTACCCTAACAATGCCTTCTTGGTAAGTCAGTGGCTACCAGAAGGTCTGGGGCTGGAGAGCACAGCGCCAACAACGCTCACCTCACTGGACTGGGCACAAGGAAAATGAGGCCTAAGATGGTTGTACTTTGGTTCTGGCTGGAGTGTGGGATTTCTGGTGGACATTAAGTCTAGGTCAGCAAGATTTTGCTGCAGATGCACCTGAGAATAAAGGCACATTCGGACATTTTCACAATTCTGTCTGTTCCTCAGGCTGCCTGAATCTCAACTGAACCTCCCCAGTCTGAACTGGCAATAAGACATCGGGCCAACAGTCTTAGTCATATCCCAACTGGCTCCCCTACTGAGCCGGGTGTAGTGGTGCACACCTATAATCCCAGTACTTGTGAGGCTGAGGCAGGAGGACTGGTGCAAGTCTGAGATCAGCCTGGGCTACAAAAGGGAGCTTAAGGCCAGCCTGAACTGAATAACGAGACCTTGTCTCAAAAAGACAAAAACAAAACAAACAAAAAACCAAAAACCCAACTTGTTCCCTTACTACCAGGCTGTCTCTCTACATGGTGTCCTCACCTGGAAGATGGGGCAGTAACACCTACTTATTTTTTTATAGGCACTTAACAAGATATCAGATGGAAGACTAGCACAGTGCAACAGCAACAGAGGGTATCCATTTAAGAAGCACATGTGCTAGGCACTGGCCTAAATGCTTCATGAAGTCAATCCTCCCAACAGCCAGGGTTATTATTTTCCACTCAAGGTCACAGAATTAGAATACAGCAGAGGCAGGCTTCTAACCCAGTCCAAACTATAGAATGGAGCTCACTCTAGTCTCATAGTACCCTATATCACTCCTAACACCACTCCTGTGAAGATGGGACTCTTACTGTATCTTTCAACCAGGCAAAGACTGCCTAAAACAGTATGAAGATACATATTACAGTAAATATTTCGTGTCTACCCTACTTAAGGTTGAGGAATACAACTCAGTGAAACACCTAGCCAAAAGTTTCTATTGAACAGGTATCTTCCTAGCTTAGTGAGCTACATTCTGGTAACTGCTGCAGGAGAAACTGTATAGCACAATAAGTAAAAACGAGGACCCAAAGTCACACCACCTGACTTAAAGCCACAGCTCTGCCACTTACAAACCAAATGATCCTGAACAGAAACCTCTGGGCCTCATTTTCCTTGTCTGCAAAAGGGGAGTAAAAACAGTCAACCTCAGAGATGGTTACACAGTAAAACTAGTTCTTAAGTTTATTTAATTATTCTGGTAAGTAATTTTACACATATAATGGGGTTTAAACACATGGTTTGAACACATAGAAAGACAATAGAAGTTACCTATTCTTAGCGCTTACAATGGCCTATTTTGTTCATAATAAGGCAGAAGGACCATTTTCTGCCTCTGAAAAATACTATGTAAGTATTCTGTGCTATCAATATAGGTGCTTGTTCAAGAACAGAAAAAGACTAGAAGGAAAGACTAACTCAGGAATGGGTCAGGGAGAGCCAAGGGCAGGAATTTCATTCTTTGTACACTTACACACACACACACACACACACACACACACACACACACACACAAAAAACGATTATGGGCAAGTTTTCCTTCTTGTGGCTCCTAAATTTTCTGTAAGTGAATATGTTTTTTAACACCATAAAAAAATCCATGTTTGTGAAAGTAATGCTAAGAGGCAAAGAAAACAAACAGCATCACCACTGCGCAAAATCTGGTTAGAAACTACACCAATGTTTAGCAGTTACTCAGACATCCAGGACTTTACCAGAGGTCGGAAGTTGTTTTAGAAAACAAGCTTCAACACCCCACAAGGTAAACCTTTGCCTTAACCAATTAAACTTCTAGATACCTGTGCCACATGCTTAAGTCATCCCCGTGAGTAGCATAACAGGTGAGATATACACATTGTGTCATTATTTGGCACAGCAAGAAACTACACACAAACAATGTCCACCATAAGGAAAGGACTAAAGCCCAACACACTCAGTGAAAGCCAAAGGAACTGCTGTAGGATCACTAGAGAATGAAGTAGATTTGTGTGTGTAGTACAAAGACAAATTATGGGTTAATGAGAATATGATTATCATTCTTTTTTTGGCCTTTTGTTTTGTTTGGGTTTCTTTTGGTGGCACCGGGGATCAAACTCAGAATCTTATGCTTGCCAGGTAAGCACTTATGCCACTGAGTTATCTCCTAGGATCACCAATTTTTATTAAATCAAATCATATATATTCAAGAGAAAGGTTTATAAAAGTTATAAACCACTACAAATGTCATTCCTGATGGGCTGGTCAGGGCTGGGAGGTAAAAGACTAGGGCATTACTCTCAATGGCAAACTTCATCAGTCCAGTATTTCCAATAGCTTCTCACACCTATTCCACATAGCATTGCATAATGGGAACAGGAAAACACAGCTCACACAGATGGCCTGTTACATCAAAACATATCTACGAGAATATGTGTAGGAACCTAGCCCATCAGTGAGATAGAGAACAGAAACTAGATTTTCCCACAACGAGTTATAAGGACAAAGTCAGAGTAACAGAACACAGATGGACTCTGCCCTCGCTGAATTACTAATCCAACTTGGCAGAGGGAAAGGATGGGGACTTCTTTTTGCTTCTATTAATTCTTCTTCAAAAAATAGTATTTTTACTCTACCAACCTTCTACGCAACAAGCAATGAGGGTGCATTTCTGGTGCGACAGCAGGCTGTCATACTGCTTGTACCCAGCCTCATGTAAGGCACTTTCACTGATCCATGACAGGAACTCAATCACATTCGTTGCAGGAAGGTCCGACCATGTTCAATGACACTGCATCCCCTTAAGGGATGCAATATTACAGCAGACAAGTCTTACCACTTGAGCCATGCTGACTTAAAGGGCTTTCATCTGACTTATGGGTACCAGCTCAGAGAAGCAGCAAGATGATTCAGGGTACCAGTGAAGATCATAACAACTTAGAGATGGTGCAATTTCAAATTCCCATGTATACACAAATAGTGGTAGTCACAGTCCTACAACAAGATTATTCAGATACAAGGGAAAAGACTATATTAGTCTATCTTACCTAATAAGGTTAAAAGGTCAGAAATCCATATCAAATTTTAAAAATTACCATTTATTGGTATTTCATTCAGAAAATATGAAAATTTACTAAACGCCTTTGAAATAACAAAAAACAATAAACAATTCATAAATCTAATAATTTTTTCAACAACTTAGCCAAGAGTCAATCCGTGGTTATAGTTCTCAATGTGCAGTCCCTGAAGCAAGCCCAGTATCACCTGAGAACTCTTTGGGGGAAAAAAAATCCTCAAGTACTCCTCTAGGCTCTTGGGCAGGGTGCAGAAGACGCCTGTCGTAACAGAATCTTCATGTAATTCCAATTCATAGTTTTAGATCACTGGTGTATTCTGCAGAATGCGGTTCCACATAAATGAAAAACCTGTATACACAGAGAGTACAGAGTTCTCTAGGTATATATTCCTTACCTAAGAATTTTATAAATGGGAGCCCCAGAACATTATAAAAGTTTCCCTGGACGTTAAAGGAAGGTTGAAAATACCATTCCAAAGGAATGTCTGGCGTACAAACCTTAGAGGGTAGGGGAGACTGTGTGAGAAAAAACAGTATTATGTCAGGTGACTATTCATACATCTTATTCACATGTTCTACAACCAGCAGGGCTACTCCAGAATAAAACCCAAGAGATGCTCTTGTGTATGTGTGACCGGGGATGTATATAGGTGCAGCAGCATTCTTTACAGCATAGTATAGGGCACAGCCAGCAAACAACCCCAATGCCCACCCATGGTATGATAAGCCGTGGTGTACCAATAAGACAGGATACAGCAATACCTTGGTTCATGAATGCATCTGTTTGCAAACAATTCAGTTCGCAGTTTGTTTCCGTTCCTGGACTCTACATAGGGTGATGAACAGCCATCTTCCCTGCTTAGACACATGGTCATGGCTTCCTCTAGACAAGATCTTGGTCACAGACAGACCTCTGTACACTTCCTCTGAAGCCCTGCTGTGTGCTTTTCTAGCACACACAGTACCGTACAGTATTATTCAGCCCAGCAGGGCTCCAAAGAAAGTGCAAAGCAAGCACGAGGATAAAAAGGTCAGAGTGGTAATGAAAGTAACAAGACTGTGCAGAACAGTAATAAAGGTAAAAGATGGTGCATAGCAAGAATGGTAAGATGGTTTTGAAGAAAACAGCCACTGATATGAAGGGAATTATAGAAAAGCATGAGCAGGGTACTGGTGTGTGACTGATCTGGCCTCAGTACAAGATGGCAAAGTGGACCATCCCAACTATATTACGCAGTGGCCAGAAACTTCGGGACACAATAAAGGTGAGTTTGAGATTATAAAGTGTAGCCTCGTTAGCATCTCAATAAACAGAGAGCAATGAACAAAGCCTGGGACAGCTGTGGTCTGTTATTGAGAATTCCAAAAAAACTGGGACTCCAGGTGATAGCAGCTTCACCTGTGGGCTGTTTGTTGTTTTTCTCCCTTGCTTGGAATGGTAATGGTTAACATCTGTATGAATCTAATAATAAGGAAAAGGTAGAAGTTAATAGAGATCGTGGTCACGTTAGTGACTATGCACATGGGTCCTCCTTTACTAAAATGATTATGCACGAGATCAGGTTCACTAGCCCAAAATAAAGCTGAATTGCTTTTGGGATTCTTTGCTCACTGAGGGACAAATCTCAGGGAGTCTTCTGAGCTACCTTCATTGGGTCTTCTTGTTTCTTTCAGCACCGACTCATAACATACAATAATAAAGTAAAAAAGAAAATATTCTAGAATATTTAATTGTATTGTTAAGGCGGTACCTCTATATTAAGTTGCACTTATTGCATTACTAAAACTAAAACTGAGTGTCATAAGTCATGGAATATAACCTGTTCTTTGTACCTTTACAAAGTTCTAAAACGTATGTATTGTATCTCAAATATTTCAGTTTTAAATTCTACCCAGGCAATCTGGCTGTGCAGACACCAAGAGTCCTGGGGGCTAGGCCTTACTGCCAATTCAAGGACTAAACTGCTTTGGGCCACAGGAGCTAAAGCCGATGACCTTTCCTTCCTCAAGAATACAAACACAGGCAGCTGGGCTACAGTCTCAGAAGGTTGATAGGTACGCCAAGGATTCATCGCTGGGAGTTAAAAACTTTACCAGTTTGTTATATAAAGGTAGCAGCAAAGATGATGATGAGTTCTGAGCACCTACTGCATGCCAGATGCAGGTCCTCGGATGTCACTTAATCCCTACAAAGACTCCTACAACAGTAAATAAAATGCTACTCTACTGATGGAAGAACTGAGGTGGGTAATTAAGCACTTTACCTGGTTGCAAATCAGAAAGGGAGCAAGAAAAGCCAGGTATTTCACCTGAAAGCTAAGAACAAATCCTTGGTATTTAGGACCCTAAAGCTTCAAAGACTGATTTTCTCTTGACACACCCAGCAAGTACCCTGAGCAATGATACAAAGCTCTTAACAAAATAACATGGCTGAGGATGAAAACACTTACTAATGGCTATAATATGCCTGAGGATGGATACACTTGCCTTGGGAGAATGCCAGATCATGATTTCTAAGATACTGCTTCACTTTTATATTCTATATCCTAGAGAAATATTCCAAAACTTTGGACAAAGGGATTACAATTAGCTAATAAAAGATTGACAAATGCAAGATTCACACAGCACAAAGAGTGTACGCAGTGGCTTACAGTTATAGTCATTAGACTATATGTAATCTAAGAATCAGATACAGACCTATAATCTTAGAGTATTCTGTGAAATTCCTCCAAATCCAGTTTTTCCAAAGCAAGTTCCACTTTTAGCAACACCGGCACAAAAACTTCTTTACTGCCCATTGTATTCTAGGGATTAGGCAAGTAATTTTTTAAAAATAATTTCTTACTATGTACCATACCTTCTTCTTAAAAAGCATAGTTTGTGATATGAAAACAAAATTATTTAAGGATAAAGCAAATGGTCAAATTAATGGGCAGGGGCTGACTGGCAGTCACGGCCAGCACTGTGAAAGACAGATAAATACTTCGGGATCTGGACAGAACGTGGTGATTGGCATATAAACTATCTTCGGGCTCACGCAGATAATAGTGTCATTTAGATAAAGAGAATAGAGGAGTAAAGTTAGTAAGACTGGGTTTGGATACTTGTGGCAATAACACAATAACTCAGTGGGCTTAGAGATAGCGTGGCAAGATATTCACAGAGATAAACTCTAGGCCCTACCTGGAAACCAAGGACTATCCTGTCCTTCAATCAGTCATTAATTATAGCACTTCAATCAGTCATTAATTATAGCACTTCTATCAAACAGAAATAACAGCTATGTGTGGTGGAAAACGCCTATGATCCTAGTGTTGGGGAAGCTGAGGCAGGAGGATTGTTACCCTGAGCTCCATAGTGAGTTCAAGACCAGCCTGAACTACACAGCAACACGCCACCACAAAACAACAGAACAAAAACCAGGAAAAACTATTAAGTGTAAAATAAGTATAAGCTACTTGGTAGGCAAGGTTAAGATACTAATATTTATCTAATTTTCACAACCATTCGAAACAGGCAACACTATCCCCACCCCTCATAAATTAGGAACAAGATTACATAGCTAGTAGTCCCATGGTCAAACCAAACATTCTTTGGGAGAACATGAGGGAAGTGGGGAAGAAAACTTGAAGCAAGAGTTAATGATAAAGTAGAATTTTAGTTAAGACTGTTGATTGTTTCACTGGATTTAGTTTAACTTCTATTAAGAACTTACCTTTGTCAACATGAAAGACAATGTACAGCCTATCTCAGAATCCTTCACTTCTACAGGATTTTCCAGCCTTCAACACTAACATTCAGATTCTGCATAGCATTATAATTGCAATTTCTCCTTATGGAGCCATATCTTACCTTTGAATTCCTATAACCCGCCTTAACAAAGGAAGATACAGAAATAGGTTAATTGAAGACATTCAGCAAAAGTCTGTTATACAATTATTTCCAGTTTCCTAAAATTTCTGAAGGTTTCAGTAAAGTATTTTTCAACTTTTACTGCTGTGTGAGGTACCCTGCTTTCAGATAAATTCCTTGAAATCACTTCCAGGTTCCCTACCCCCTGCTGCTTAAAGTTCACAGCACCCTTCCTGAACCTTATCACTACTCCAACTCCTCAGGAGTCCAACTCCACCGAACTACCTGTAATGCCTCACCCACCCACTGCTGAGGATTCACACTGCTTGGTGAACACCGCCTCCCTTGAGACACAGCAGAAACTCTTTTCTATGTCCTTCCCATCTGGCTACACATAAACTCAAGGCAACACCTTTTATCTGGAAGTATGGCAGGTATCAGCAGTTAAAAGAATCACTAAAGCACAATCGCTACAGCAACTGCTGATCCTAAGGCACACTTCTATCTAGGCTGTTTTCCATTACTAATAATGAAGAGTACCGTCACTGCCAGCTAATACTACCACTGCCAAAGACACCCCAGAGACTCACACAGTATAAAAATTTTGTCATGAAAAACGGCCAAACCAGTAAGTCTGTTTCATTGCTACTGTTAAAGATACAGAAAAATCCTACCCTAAAAACCTTTGGAGCTATTCCTGGGAATTTTGTCTTTTTTTTTTTTTTTTTGGGGGGGGTCCTCAACATACTGCCTATGCTGGGCTCAAGCACCACTATCTTAGTTGCTCAAGTAGCTGGGATAACAGGTGTGCATTACCACGCCTGGTTTATTGCTCCAATATAAGCATGAAGAATAAACTAAAAGTCACGCTATTGTAGTACAGTATCTTCTCATTTTTCTATTTCTAGGTCTACACCATATAGAAAGTACTCAAATATCTATTTTTATAAAACCTGGGTCAAAGTTTTGGCCAAAGAGAAGACTGTCAGGCTTTAGGAGGACCAAGTATAGAATCTGACTTTGTGCTGGGTTAGAGGCCCTTAGGAAGCGACCTTAACAGCACTGTAGTTTGCTCATGTATCTGCCTCAGCATGTTGAGAACACAAAGTGCTTAACAAGTCTTGTCACAAGGCACAATGTGCTATGAGAGCTTCACATTTCATCCTAGAATAACTGAGTCTCTGCAGTTATCTCCAAGCTGCTCCACTCGTGTTACTTAATCCTAGGGCTTTATTATCTTCACTGTACAGATGGGGAAGAGAGGGAAAAGAAAGGTATAAGATGACTTCGCTGAAGAGGCCCCACCATTTAGGAACAGAACCTTTATCAAGTGCCTCATCGTCTGAGAACCTTTTTGCTTGAGAAACTTTCATTGACAGAACAGTATGGAGGTAGATATTAGCTTTTACATGTTTACTTGGAATAAATAACCTAAGCTGCTTAGGCCTGCAGGCTGACAGCTCTAGAATAAGATTTAATAGATTAAGTTTTGGGGGGCGGAATCCAAGTTTGTAAATCTATCTTTAAATTCTCAATATCAAGATAGTTTGATCTAAACTTCAGGGGCATTTCTTTTCTCTCCAGATCTCTCATTCTCTTCAAATTTTAGGCAGTCCTTTCAATGTGTCAAGTCATACACTTTTCAGATTCAAGATCAAATTGTAAGACAGCTAGGATTTTCTTCCACCTCCAGTCTCTTCCAGAAGAACCAAGAAGGGTCTCAAGGCATGGCATCCACCATTCACAACAAACTCAAGAGACTAGCCTCTAACTCTGAGGTCTCAATCACCCTAGGGAAATCTCAGTTTTCTCATTAAACAAGAATTATATCATCGCTGCTAGTAATGACTTTTACAGACCTTAACACAGGAGTTGTATGGTAATATAAAGATGTCCGTACGTGTGCTGGGAGCAATTTATTTAGCAGATTCTAATTCCTGGGCCCAAGTGGCTTGCATAACTGGGCGATTCGCACAGGCTCAAAGAGGTGCAGGGAGCTCACAATTCGGTTTACTGTACTTTACTAGAAAATTCTAAACCACTATTTTCCTCAAATATGCCTGCCTCTTAGATGATGTAACCCGTGCCCTAGACTTTAAATTAAATCACTATCTTACCGGGGCGCTCGCCCGCTGCAGCAGCCAGGGGCCACCCCATACTCACTCTAACGACAGCCTCCCGCGGCTGGCGCCGACAGATTCCCTGGCCACCCTCGCCTCACCCACGGCCCCGCGTGGCCTCTCGTCCCCTGCCATCCCCGCTCCATCCCGCAGGGGCTGGGGCTCGCGGGCCAGAGCACCTCTGCGGGCGCTGCGCCCCCCGCAGGAACGACCGCGGGGCCGCACCTACCTCCCACCTCCGGCTCCCAGCGCGGCGGTGCCGCCGCCCGCCCGCGCCCTCCAACGGCCGCGCAGCCCAGCGCCGACGGGTCGGGCGCTCGCCCCGCAGCCCCCCGCCCCCGGACGCCGGGCCCGCGCCCTCGCAGGAACAGCGTCACAATCCCCACCGCAGAGCACGCTGCTCACCGTCACTGCCCAGGAGCGGCGAGGAGTCACCGCGCGCAGCTCCCCTGCGCGACTCCCGCAGCCCAGCGGGCCGACACAGCTCCGCTCTGCAGCCGCCTCCCTCCCGCCGCGCGCCGCGAGCCGTCGCCCCGCCCCTAGCCCCGCCCCCTCCGCCGCAAGTTCGCCAGTTCCCACCCCGCCCCGCGCCCGCGACGCAGGCCCGGCCTCAGCCCATTGGCTCCGCCAGTTACTAGGCGACGAACAACCGCGGCCCGCATTGGTCGGGGGCGGGTCCGGAGGCCGCCTCCTCACCTCCAAAAAAACGCGGAGAAAGAGAAAAGCTCTTCCCTGGAGCCCCAGCGCTCAGCGGGCGCAGCTGCGGCCGAGGCACCTGTTACGCCCTCTGATTCACCCGGCCCAGCCCTTCTTCCCGCCGCTCCCCAGACCCTCGGCTCCTGGGGCCCCGGGGGGCAGAGGGTCCTGCCTGCTTTAGAGCCCAGTCCGAGATTCTCACCCCGCGACAGAAGCCCAGCACCCATCCTAGAAGCCAAACATGAAGCTCAAAAGAGCCACTTGAAGGAGTAAACCAAACACAAGCAGGCACCAGAATTAGGTTAGACTTTAAGGGGACGGAGGTTCGTGCCTTGGGAATGGTGGGTGCAAACAGCCCAACGGGAGACGGTGAATGGAGGCTGAAGGCAGAGGAAGGTCCTAGGGAGAAGAAGCAGTGGCATTCGCGAACCAGAAGTTTATGCAGAAAAGGCCCACGCCCACTCACCAAAATACATGCAAAGAAATCGTGACAGCTTCGCGTTGCCAGGGTCCGGCCCAGCCCTTCTCCAGTCGGCCCAGGGGACCCTAAAATTCCCCAGGGAAAGAAAGATGTAAGATGGAGGAAAGGCAGGAGGCAAGTTGGGTTACAAAGAAGTACTTGTTACTCAAAAGGAGAAAAACAGGTTTGGCATTTTAAGGAGGCTCCTGAGCACACTTTGAAATCAAAACGAGGTGAAGAGAACACAGAAACATACTGTGAAACAAGAGGAGGAGCAAGAGTGCCCACCCCAGTTTACTAGCACACATCCCCAGTCCTGGATGAAGGATCAAAGTAGAAATGAGTGGACCGTGTTGACCACTTCCAAAGAGGAATCCTCTTTGCCTTGTGTCTAAGTTGAAGACAAGATGCTGTGGAACATAGGTGATGATAACCACAAGCTCAGTTAGAACTTGGAAGGAAATTTGCCTAGGGCTGGGCCTAGGGAGAAACCCCTTACTGTCAAGGGTGACTTTGATCCAAAAGCGATTGGGGGGTTCCCCTGATCCCAAGAGGGTTTGGGACAGTCCTCAAAATAGCCACATTTCTTTCCATCTCAAGAAAGAAATTCCACAGTTGTTCTTTGAAATAGCATTGAAGGTTTCATTTGGCCATTTCACTTGCAGTGCAAAACGCAGAGCTTGCTACCCCTGTGTAGCTAAAAACATCAGTTCACTAAGCAAGGCATAACCCTATTATGACCTTACCATTAGCAGTTTATATTCTGAGTAAATTTGGTAAAGGCTAGAGTAAGCTCGATATAAAGTTCAGCTTCACTCCCTGAACCCTAGGGATTTGTGACTAAGACCTTATCCCATCTACAAAGCAAGATAAATAATTTGACTACAGCCTGAAAGTAGCCTAAGGCTTGGTTTTTGTTATTTCCTTGCTTGCAGTCTTAAGTCACTAAATCACACGTCCTGTGAAGGCAAGGACCACATTGGACATGTTCACTTCGGAAGCCCCAGCTCCTCAAGCCTGCACTGAGGACTGTTAAAACTGTCTGGGGCCAGCAAGATAGCTCAGCAGTCTAGCCTGCTTGCTTAGGCAAGCGTAGGCAACTGCAGTGACCGCGGCTCAATCCCTGGCGCCAGCCCCATCCACAGGGCAGGCTGAGCCCGCCATAACATACATATATATATGGTGAGATTGGGAGGGGGACAGGTAGGAGGAGTGAAAGGAGCGTGTGCTCTCTGTCTTCTAACTTGTGCTATATACGAACTTCTCCAAGTATGTATTGTTTCGAATAACCCAGCAAGCATTCAGGCCACACAGTTCTTACTATAACATCATATTCAAATCTGGCTAATCACGAGCACACTCACAAGGGCTTTCTGCCATAATACGGACCACGTATGTAATTCCAACAGCAGTGATTTCTGGGCCTACTGAAGTACAGGTCTTGCTAGGCTGTGTCTTGTGTCAGAAGCGAATGTGCATTGAGTCTCCTCTGTTTCATGGCCTTGCTCTCATTACTTTCATACTCTGGCCAGGACTACCTTGGCAGGGAGGGTAGGGTGGATAAATAACATCTTACAGGATATGACCTAAGCCCTGGCATAGCCTTGGCCTCATTTGTTAGTGATAAGATCAATTTATAGCTATTAATGATTCACCAAAAAACAGTATGGGACAGAGTTCAAGGTTCAAGAGGCTTCCCTGTAGAATGATCAGGGTTTACTCCAAGGAGTAGGGCCACAGGATCATCTTCAGTCTGCAAAACATGTGATAGTTCTAGAAATTAGAAAGCCAGACCATACCCTAGCAGGTCTCACCCACTGCCTTCTGACTGACTTCTAGAACATGGCCTTAGACTCTGCTTCTCTGACTAGCTGTCTCTGTCATTTGCATATCCAACATGATTCATTTCTGGCCAATCTCTCTTGATTTGGGCCAGTAATAGCAGTTAAAATGACAGTTTGTTCTGCCTTCAAAGTGTTGGCTGAGCAGTTTGTAAGAAGAACAAATTACTGTTGTTCCATTCCTGCCACTTCCACCAGGTGAAAACCCAGTAAAGCAAACTGCCCATCTCCCCTCTCCCATAACACCATTCTGTCACAGCAGACATCCGATCCACAAAGGGTTGTTTGTGCTTCTGGCCCTTCCTATCTTAGTGCTTTTGCTTTTCATCTGGTCTCCTGAGTGCTTTGCTGTATGATTTCTTTTGTGTGACTCTTTGAGTAAGAACACTTCATGTATTTTACATAGTGTTACTGTTTTTGCAAGTTTATATTTGTCCCCAAATCAACTTTTATAATATGCCATGCAAAACTTAATAGCACATAGATCACACCAGTGATTGACACGATCCTATCACAGGAGGGTAGTCAGGTGCTAACCAGAGTGGTTCTCAAAATATTTCTAAGACAGAGAGCACCCTACCTTGAGTAAATGCAGTGTTGATACACTCAACATCCATATGAGCACACACGCACATGTGTGCACAGCAGGCAATTAGCTGAGCACTCGGGACTGTCATCAATCCTTGCATAACTCCTCCGTTACGTTGATTTCTTGACAGAAGCTCATCTTTCCTATTCAGTCATGTCAAGCACGTGACCTCCTCCTTTTTGACAGGGTTTCCCTATGTTGCCTAAGCTGGTTTTAACTTGTGGGCTCAAGTGAGCCTCTTACCCCAGATTCTTAATAGCTGAGACTATAAGTGTATAACAGATCTTCTCTGTTCTTTCCTCTAGCCATCTTGTGTTAGCTCAACTCCCTTCCCATTCCCTTGCAAAGTGCACACACGCACGTGCACACACACACATACACATGCACGCACACACACACACACACACACACACACACACACACACCCCTGAACATGCTCCTGCTCAAGCAGTCTGGCAAACTTGCACACAAAGCTAAGCCCACTGGATTGGTCTCTCTAAACCTTTTTCAAACAGAACAATGTAGCTCATTTTACTCTTTTAAATTTGCTAATTTAAATCCAAAGCTTTGTTCAGCCAATTAAGGGCCTTGCAATGAAGAGGGAGACTATAAATAATCCAAATGTTTTTTGCAGCTCTACTGAAATCTGTTGAAAAACTACAGAGCACAGAGATGCAGCATTAATTTGACTGACTTAAACTGATTTAATTCTACAGATAAGCACCCTTTTTATTTTACATTGTCCTAGTCTCCCTCCTCCAGTTTGATTTCAATCTCAATGGTTTAATGGATATTTATTGAATGGTTAGTGTTTGCCAAGTATTGAAGGTAAGTGTTGTTCACAAAGCTAAAGCATCTTCTAAGAAGACAGAATAGTGACATGGTAGATTATAAGGAAGTAGCATGCTCCATAGGCACTTCGGTCATACTACTCAGGCTCCGGTCTTGCCAGGCCATCTGACTCTACAATGACACCAGTGAGCTCCCAAACTAACACAGGACATTTTGTGTAGCAAACAATAAATGCTCTGTACTCGAAGCCATCATTGTTACTTAGGTTGCCGTAATGACTACCAAGAGCACTATTACCTGTTCTCTAAAAAGGAAACTCACATGAGTGACCTGAGGTGGTATTTTATTTTGACATAAATTTGATCAAGTATCATAAAAAGGAAAGAATCAAGTGAGCAAAAGGAGTTCATGACTATAGCACAGAACATACTAACAGAGGAGGTGGGATGCAGGATGCAGCTCATTGGCAGTTGCTTGCCTAGCATCTGTGAGACCCTGGGTTCTATCCCCAGCACTACAAAGTAGACAAACAAAGGGAAGACTGACTTGCAAAGCACTAGTTGAATGGCATAATTAAATGAAAAGCTGGGAAAATATGATCCTTAGGGCTTTCTATGGCTATGACAAAATACCTGAGGTAATCAGCTTAAAAAGAGGAGACATAGTGACACATGGCTCTAATCCCAGGAGTTTGGGAGGCTGGCATAAGGAGATCATGGGTTTAAACCCAGCCTGTTTAGCAAGACCCTACTTCACAAGAAAAGACAAAATTGATTGATTTGGGCTTGAGTGCTCCTTTTGGGCCAGGGATGAGGTAGAACACCATGGTGGAGGGCATGTGGTGGAACAAGACTGCTAACCTCACATCTTGACCAGGAAGTAGGAAAGGGGGAGGGGAGGAGAGAGATGGAGAGAGAGAGAGAGAAATGGAGAGAGAAAGAGAGAGAGAGAGACACACACACACACACACACTAATGGCCCATATCCCCTACAATGACATATTCCCCTCATGACCTAACTTCCTCCCACTAGGCCCTGCCTCTTAAAGGTGCCACTGCTTCCCAATATCACCATGAAGCCCTCAACCTAGGAGACTCTGGAGGAACATCTAAGATCCAAACCATAGCAAGTCTGTTTGTGCTTTGTGCTAGAAATACATGTCTTAAGATACGCACATTTTGCTGGATTGTATTTTTTTCCTTACTGTTCTAATTAGGCCTGAAAATTGAAGCATATGGAAAAAAACACAATTATTTTGCAAAATGATTTATTGCTATTGTGATGTGTTCAGGCCATAGAACTATTTTCTTGCTAGGATTTGCCTTATGTATTAGATTATTTGCCAGGAAAAATAAAATAATTTCTAAATATACTAGTGAAGTTAGATATTTAAACTATGATAAATTGTTTTGTATAATGAGTGACA